>DVZL01002291.1:0-15701 GCA_018236625.1 Lasaia peninsularis
CTCTTTCGTAAGTAATACCAGCTACCCTACCCTTCAAACCAGAACACAACAATGGCGAGCACTGACGGTATTGTGGCAGGAATAGGCAGAGCGGTGATACCAATCCAGGCGAGTGGTTGCAAGACTCTACCACCTAGTCAATGTCATGGTGTTGGTGACAATAGACCCGGTGCTCGCCTCTTACGAGCTGCCTGGGTGGAAGGCAGTTGGCCTTTTCTGCAACGGAACCCGGACCAACACGGGGTAGACCAGTTGTAGTCATTATTTCGAACGAAACGGTCGTGTCCGATAATGTCTACGGATAATCCTAATAAAATTATATCTTTACTCTTTGAACGTAAAAACTTGAATGGCATATCCACATTATTATATCTCGCTCATTAAAAAACTACCAATATCTAATAATGAGGTGTCTTGTATCAAAAATAGTTAAAACATCAAAACAGCTCATAAATGTTTTAAAATAAATATTTTGAGGGCAAAAACGTGTCGCTCGCAACTGGGGTTAAGGTTTTACAATAATTTGTCATATTTATGACCCGTGACAACGTATTTTGAATTTTCCTCATATTTAGTGGCGTTATGAGTCGCCATTTTAAGTACTTTTGTTATGAAGTTTTTTTAAACGGCAAAAAAAGTTGACAAATACTCTTACAATGAAAGTATAAGTAATATTTGGAGATTACTCTTCTAAAAACCATCTGTCCCGAGACAAGTATTGTTGTCCCTTTCTCAACTGGCTAACGTCAAATATATAATAATAATCAACGTAATCTAAAGATAATACTTTTAGCTTCTCTTACTACTGCAATATAATATAGGTATGCTATTTCAAAATTAAAGTGAAGTTGTAAGAGAGAATATCTCGTAGAGATTTATTACTAATTAAGTCGTTAAAAACTGTTTGAAGGCTCTAGTTTCACGCGTCTTTTTACAGCAAATAGAATTAATAGAAGAATTTTGGTTGTAGACCCTACGAATACACGATAGTTGTATCTAAAGTCTACACCTCAAATAAAAAAAAACGCAGGATTACGATTTAAGAAATGTGTTTATTAACGACGGAAACAAATCCTGACAGAGACAAAAGTTTATAATATTTTAACAGAATTAACGTTTTTTGTGATGATGAAATTGCGTTTGGCTGTTTATTTTTATGTAAGTACCTTATACCTTCACTAAATATTATAAAACAAAGTAACTTTTTAACGTAGTACGTGTAGTAACGGATTTTGATGCGGTTTTTTTAATGAACAAAATAAAATTAAAGAGGAAGATTTTTAGGTATACATGTATAGTATACCCATGTGAAGCCGGAGCGGATCGCTAGTTAAATGATATAAGTTACATGAATATATCAACAATCTCGGGATCGAATATCAGAACGATTTTCTTGAAATTTTATACTTAGTGGGTTTCGGAGCCGCTAAATCGATCTAGTTAGGTTTTATTTTCAGAAAATGTCGTTTTATAGCCGTTTTCAATAATATACCTCAGGCTTACTAGAGTTTTGTTGCTAAAATATTTTTATCAATAACTGTGGTTGCCTGGTTACGGTAGCCCTACCTCTTATCGTTAATAGTACGCAAAGGACGCAGCTTTTTTATAATTATTGAATTTCGTTCAGTACACAAATTAAGTATTCATGGAGAAATTAATGTACGAGTATTATGTGTCTTCTTGATGTCGCCAAATCTCACTCGATGAGCTTAGGTAAGGATGGCATCACTTTATTTAAGACCCTGACATGACTTTATGACGACTCATGACTGTTTTGAACTTGATGCAAATTAATTATACTTAACTAATGGCAGATGCTTACGCTCATGCCAAAATTAAAATTACATGGATTATCGAATTTTAAATTTATTGATATAAAGTGAATCCACAATGCAACCCTATGCTAGCCATATTGAAAAAAGTGTAACCATTTGTATAATATTGTAATGTTTTGATGATAGTAAAATAATAGAATGTCATCTCATTTACCATGAAATCATCTCATCACCCTCATCTTCCATGGATATTCCATAATTGATGGAAAAATAAAATACGAAAGACGTGGCTGTATGGACTCAGTTCCTTTGCCTTTTCCATTTGGGATAATTAAACAAAAAAAAAAAAGTGTAGTCGTAATAACAATTTTTAGTCAGTCACACACATAAAGTTAATAGCTGAAGTATGTTTGTATCTAATTCTAACTCATTATAACTCACTGCCAACGTGTTGTATTGATGTGACAGTTGTATTTCACGGGCCGTCTATAATATGACGCGCAAATCCTGTACAGTGTATGATTACTTTAAGGCCCAGCTTACCACCGAAACTTTGACAATTTTTTAAGAAAATAAAATCATATTAGGAACTGTATCCGTATGCTTTGCATCTCATTGTCTGTATTTTTGTTATTCGAACGAAGTTCCTTATCACGTGTTGTGAAAGGGGGCTAGACGGAAATAATTCTTACAAAAATGTTAACACGACACTTTTTTGTTATTGCTATGGTAACCACTGTGTGTATGTCGTCGATAGAAAGCAAGCCAGATATTTTCATTTCTATTTCGCATTGAACAGTGATTATTTCTTTTAGTATCGATTAATTAGTGAAGGAATTGTAATAAAAAAAAAATCGTAAACTTCGTTACATCCGGGTGTCCCTTGACACCTCTCAACTTTTTTTTGGTGAAGTTTTAAAGCGAAGATATATTGCCTTGTCGTGTTCCTACCTTTTTTTATATAGGCAGGCATTTGACCGCCATTTCACCTGATGTTAAGGTACAAAGGCAAAAGTGAATAGGCTGTATCTAGGTAGGCATACCTAGATACAGCCTATTCACTTTTGCCTTAAAGCTTTATAATATTGTTTGGAGAACCTATGGCCGATGGAGCAAGAAGGTTCTGTCCACCAACCAGATGGAGATATAATATAGCTCAGGTCGCAGGAACCCGCTGGATACAGGTTGCCTTTTTTTGGAAACTCATTTTTAATATTTTCTCTAATATACTAAATTTATTATAAAATAAGTTTTTTTCTATTATCAACTCGGTGAAAATCTGCTTAAGTTCGGATCTTAGACCATTAGAATATACCGTGATTGTAACATCTTTATCCCATACTTTTAACTACTTCCTATAATTTTATGTATTTTGGCGGATGTCTGCGCCTTAAGGACTGTATTATATTATTCATAGAAAATAAAACGTGTGACACAGAAGTAATTAAATATCAACATGTCATATGACATTTTTTCGTTTATGTTATAAGATAGCGAAAAAGCACATGGCTCTCCTGATGGTAAGGGACAACCGTGGCCTGAGGCCGGGATCTTATGCCTGATGTGCAAGTCTACCGGCTACCCTACCCTCCGGACCGGAACACGACAATGTCATTATGGCGGCAGGAATAGATAGGGTGGTGGATCCCTACCCGGGAGATTTGCTGCACAACACTCTATATTTGGACATTAGTTGAATAAAACCATAAACCTAGAAGTGCAATCCAATGATTTCACTTCTGACAATGACATGTTACAATAATGTTAAAAGAAGCCAGCTTGTTAGAGTGAGATAGCCGGCCCTATAAATAAGATAGATGTTAAATGCGAGCAGGTTGTTATACTAGGTACCTTTAGCTTCATGGTCCTATCAGTTAATGACTGACGAGTTCAAGTTGCATAATGACACATTCCGCGAGGTAACCCTACACCAAGCTATAACTATAAAGTGTGTCTGTTCATGTACTTACATCATATTTCAATTATACTTTGTACATACGCATACCTAGTGCGTGATAAAATAATTCCTAAAAAAAATGGAGTTACTAAAATTTATAATTCAAACGCAGTAAAACTGCAAAACACAAATTCAATTTCATTATCTCACAGTTTCCTTAGATCATTACTAAATAATAATTATTATTATAATATAATAATAAATAGTACTGGACTAATTACACAAATTGATCTAACCCCAAAGTAAGCAAATTATATGCTTGTGTTAGTCAAAGATACAGCAGATCGTTCTGATTTCTGATCAAGGGTCTAAGTTTCCCGCTAGGATTAGTAGTGGGCACACTTTGTTAATAGGGAGCAACAAAGCTTAAGAAATTCTACAATAGGACAAGAATTATAAAAATTAAAAAAAGACCCGGCAAAGTGCAAGTCGAACTCGCGTACAAAGGGTTCCGTATCTGTAAAAACTGTAAAAAATCACGTTTATTTTATATGAGCACCTATTATATTATTTTATTGTATTTTTTGTATTGTTTGTAGATAATAATAAATAAATAAATTTTACAGGACAAATTACACAAATTGATCTCACCCCAAAGTAAACAAATTATATGCTTGTGTTATGGGTGTTAAACAACGATACTAATACGTAGAAATACTTAAATAGATACAAGAATAAATTTAATAAACACCCAGTCCCGGAAATACAAACATCTATGTTCATCACACAAACGCCTGTCCCCGTCGGGAATCGAACCCGAGCCTCGCAGTTAGTCGATGCGGTTGGGCGTGTACGCTAGCCACTCGGCCAACGAGGCGGTCAAATACACAGGTTAACAAATACATAATACATTTCGTGAACCAAATAAAACATTGGGAAAAATTACCCTCACTTAAGCAAATACCACATCTCATCTTAATTGTCTTTAAAATATTGTTTATAATCAACATTGGCATAAAATGTTAAGCACCAGTTGACCTAGCGTTGACCCGAGTGTAATTAGATACTTAATTCGTCGCCATTTCACCCGAAGCAACCATCAAAGTTCACAGACACCAAATTTAGTGACCTGAACAAAATGTTGACAGAAGAAATACTTAACTGTTGAAATGTGAATAATAAATCCCTATCAGTCCCTAATAGAATGAATAAAAATGTTTATATGTTTTAACGAATATTCATACATCAAAAACATTTAGGTAATTCTAATGAAAAAATATCGCTACGCTTGTGTACCCACAAATTGTTATGTATTTTAGGAAGGAAAAAACTAGACTTAGAAGGATACTGATAATCTGCAAGTTTACCGGCTACCCTACCCTCCGGACTTGATCACGATACTGTCTTTTTGATGGCACGAATAGGTAGGGCGGCGGATGCCAACTCAGGCGAGTTGCTGCACAGCATAGGCCTTTTTGACAGTAACCCAGTTTACCTGCGCTTCCCTCTGACTGAATGATGGAGTCATTTGGTTTATTTTACACAGAAGACCCGAAAACACAGAGAAGATATGCAGGATTTATTATTCCAGGCAACTTGTCGCGAAGCTCTACCACTACGTTTACGCTTCGAGAGAGGATGTGTTCTGATATATCTAATTAAACTCCAACATTTCACTATCATGATCACATAATCTATGAAAATAAATTAAAAAAGCTAAAAATCTTTAAAAGGATTTTTTTTTGTAACCAAGTTCAGCTTCGCCGCATTCCCAGTGTCATAATCCTGTGTACACAAGTACTAGGGATAAATTTATTAGTGATCACCTTCAATAGGCTTATCAGTAGGATTTTCAATGTGAGTAAAAATATTTATGGATATTTTAATATTAATTAAATCTTTATTATTTATGGTGGTGTAACGGTACGGTTGTCGCCTGTTAAGATCGTTAGCCTTGTAGGGTCCCGGGTTCAATTCCCAGTTCGGGCAACTTTTCTTAAGTGTCTTTCAAGTTACTGTGAGTAAGCATCACATGGCTCGGGATCGGAAAGTGCCCGAAGTGGCAATAGGCTTGCCACCTATCACAGGACACTAGTACCTTAGCTAATCGTGGGTGTTCTAGTATATTTATTGGACTTAGGAGTCGTGGATATACTAGCACACTTCTGCCTACCCCTTCGGGGATAATAGGCGTGAAGGTACTTTTTTATTAACACTTTACTTTTCCTCGTATTATTAATCAGATTCATAAAATTATTTAGATTACCAATCAGCTTGTAAAAAGCAAGTTTTGATTTGTAACTAACACCGTGACTAAGACCTTTGCCATCGCTTTACCTTGTACCTGCTGACGAATCGTCTAAGTTATCCATTGTAGCCTTACCTTTTCCTGTCAAAATATGTTAATGCTCGTCACTGTCGTATTTTGATCGGTTTGGTATATTAAATACAGGACTACTACTAACGTAGTAGGACGTTGGCAATTAAATCATTTTACCTTTTTTGGACATATGAATATTTTCTTCCATCAGCAAATCGAGTACCCTGTTTTTATTGCAAGTAGCTCGAAAGAAGTGATCTTCGTTTTTCACTATTTCTGTGACAGTGGATAGTTGGTAGAGTTTCGTAACACTATTTGTATTATTATCTAAGTTATTTCTCACAGTACTCGCTAATGTCTTGATCCGGTTTGAAATTAAGTATAATCGGCAAGTTTATTGTAATATTGAAAATGCACCGTCACAATCCTTAGTTTTACTAAGCTAGACTTTTTTAAAGTTTGTAGAAAACTCGAATTTTATTTGAAAGATAAGATGCCATCATAACTTCAGTGTTCGCCATTATAGCGATTCTTGCTTGTGAATAAAAATCCCCGGCTTTAAGACGCACGTACTGGTAACATAGTTGGTTGTAAATTGTATTGTAGAAAAATAGGAAAAATAAAAGATATAAATATTATTCCTAATAGATAGTTAAATATCATTTTTATGGGATAAGTGCTTCACTGTTCTATGGTCAGTCTCCTGACTACCTTAACTTCGGGACCGAAACTTGATAAAGTCGTCATATTAGTAGAAATATATAAGGCCATATTATGCTTGCCTCTCGGAGCTAGGACCTTAGCCAGCCAATAATTTTAATATATCTCAAACAAAATTGGAAAAGAATATTAAACAATTGGTGACAAAAAAATATGAGTATCTAGTTGTTTTTTCTATTTTTTTTTGTAAGATTTAAAATGTCTAAAGTCAAATTGAGTACTATACTAAATGTTGTTATCCATGAGAGAATATTCTATTAGGTATTTAGTAAGATAAGCGATGATATTTTGTTTTTTTACGAGATTATTTATTAAAAAAGGGGCCCTATTAGTAAAAGCTCACTGTCCGTATATCAGTTTGTCTGTCACTAGGCTGTATCTCATGAACTACGATAGTTAGAAAGTAAAATTTTTAAATGAAGTGTTTCTGTTGCCGTTATAAAAAGAGTTAAAAATATTTAAAAGGGCTCGTATATAACAGACTTCATTTTTTTGCTATTTCTATATATTGTACGGAACCTTTAATGAAGAGTCAGACTTGCACATGGCCGGTTTTTTCTCTTTTTAGTTCAATTGGACCTAATTTAAAATATTTTTCCTATTTCTACTGTCTGCATCATAATTTTGGAATATGATGAAAATATGATTAATATTGAAATGATATAATTATTTTATTTAAGTAAACAAGTCATAAATGATTTTATAAATTTTGTCGTTGATTACCAAGTACAGCAAGTTAATTTTTTCTTACTTTCTACTCATGCAACAAACTATGTTTTGTTCTTATTAGGAATAGTTATAATGAAAAAGAAGAATGGGAAAGCCAATATAATCATTTTTATCACCCATAATTAGCTCATGTGATAGTCATTTATTTTCTTTATTCACTATTTTATATTTCTTACTATTGAAAAAATAAGATAAGAAGAATGACGTCATTTATTTCGTCTTCTAATTCAACTTTATTATTCTTATATTATAAAAATATATAAAATCGGTTGCTTTCTAAAACATAAAATTTAGATCGTCTTAACTTGAATATTATTTTAATGCTGAAAATAATGAGCCAAAGTTTTAAGAACGTCATGGTTTTTGATTAAAAAAGCTCATATATTCAAACAAAAATGTTCTCTACATCCGCACGAATGTGTTTAACTCTATAATTAGTACGCTGAAGCTTTGCACGAAAGCTCTTTCACGTAAAGTTGTAGCCGCATAAACGCAGACTTTCCTAAAACACGTCACAGCTCGACATTAGGGTTTAATATCATGTATTTCAGCCGCAATCTTCTTACTATGCTAATTTTATTAGAAACTTACCAGCAGTCGAATGCACTTGCAAACTCGAACCAAACTCACTCGAAACACTTCACAAGTTATACGTTTGGTCACAGAAATTTCAGGTGAATCCTGAGAGCTTGCAAAGGTGCACTAACACGTCACAGACACCAGTAATTCACAGTTTTTTTTAGTATATTAGAGAGTGCGACAAGCGCGTAGTTGTTCACCGCAGCTTCAACTGGCTGGGGCGACTCTACCGCGCGTGTCCTGTTCTCCCCTCCCTTTCCCCCGTTTACCTCGCGGTACTGGCAAATAGAAATAAAGTATGCGCTGTAAGGACAGAACGTTGAAGAAAAACGAACCCAAGGTAGCCTTCTAAACATTAACATTCCCTATTTAAAAAATCCTTAATACAAAATGTGAAATTGAAATTGTTTCCGTAACTGATATTTTTGCCGGATCGTCAGTTTATTACATTTTATTAACCAGAATTACAAAAACAGAGAGGTAATAAGTTTAACATGTCGATGTGTATGTCTGTATATATTATTGTAGCTCTTAAAATATATACCGTTTTGTTTTGTTTAAAAGTATCGAAATGATTCGTAGCTACTATTTATATAAATCCACCCAGGCGTTCAACGTCGCCCACTCATTTGTTAGATGTGATAGATATACATTTGGTGCTTTCAAATATGTTTCAGACCTATCAGTTAAAACACTTATGTATGATGGTACTCTAGCGCTTCTTTGATGATGCAGCTCGAAGCCTGGAATTCCTACTACTAAACAAGCACCTATCAAGAGTTTCGTTATTATGAATGTATGTTTTAGTAGTTACAGACTTAGATTACTTCATCATATTTTTACTTATAATCGTTGAAATTTATGCGATGTATTGAATTTTTTACAGCATTAGAATTTATTCATAGATTACTTTCTTACTTACGGTTCAGTTAAAACATATTTAAACACCGGTTATTTTAGCAATTACGTTGATTAACGTTTGCTTTTAGCTATTTTTTATGGGATAGGATAACGAACAAGCCCGCGGGTTTCCTGATGGTAAAAGACAACTGTAGCCTATAGACATCATAAATGTTGTAGGTGTCAATGTCTGTGATCGGACTGATATCCAAATGTGCAAGTCTACCGGCTACCCTACCCCCCGCATCGAAATACGATAACGTCAATATGGCGGCAGTAGTAGGTAAGGCGGTGGATCCCTACCCGAGCGCAAAGTACTCTACCACCAGTGATCATGCTAAAAGAGACCAAGTTAACCTATTTTCGCCTCTTAAAAACTGCCTGGTAGGGAGGTAGATGTTCTATAATCTGTACAGCCGACCTGATCAAACACGGAAAAATATTGTAAAATAACTTGGTTTTTTTCAGTGGCTCCCAGCCCTTATAAAATAACACGCCCATATTCCATAGAGGATAGACACACGTGCTACAAATTATGCACCCACGATTAGCCGACGATATTAGGTCCCATGCTGTGACAGGTGGGAAGTTTGTCGCCATATCAGGAACAAATCCCGGGTTTCCGCACGATGTTTTTCTTCGTTGTTAGATGATTCAAAAATAGAGAAACTTATTGGTACATGGTGAGATTCAAACCTGACTACGGCAATGGAAGTCTGAAGTCCGTATCTCTAGGCTACCGAGACTCATAAAAACCAAGGATAAATAACAAATATTGATCTAACCTGGAATGTGTTGTGTGCTTGTAAATGAAACTAATGTATTAGATATATATACCAAATAAATTTAAGAAACGCTCGCACATTTTCAACAATCATGTCCCTTACCAAGATTCCACCACCGTCGGGAATCAAACCCAAGCCTAGGTGGTCGGTGGCATTAGACGAGTAAGCTAACCCATGAACCTAGTAATTATATTTTTATTTCCAAAATTATGCCAAAAACTTCAACAATTTTAAAATTCAAATGCACTAAAAACTTTTATTACATTATTTAAACGACAAATTTTATGATTCAGACTACCTGAAAAGTAATGCTACGTTGCAGAAGTAATAAAAGTTCTGTGAGAGTTAATTTTAGTTGAAAAAACTATAATTTAAGTACAAATAACGGCCAAAGTAATTATTAACTCTGAACTGAATTAACAATGACTTGTACAAACAAGTAAATGAGGGCAAGATACAAAATCACTGAACAAAAACTACAAATTTAAGTTTTTAATTTTTTTAACAGTAGACGCTAGCAGCTGGCTAGGTGAAGATTTATTATAACTTTATAAAACGCTAAAGTGTATTTGCTTAGATATTTATTGCGTACTTACGTAAAATCGTTCACAAGATTTCGCTTTGTGGAGAATCGGTAAAATTAGAGGGGTACGTTAGCTAACAAGGCGGCTTATTATAAACTTAGGTATATATATATTTTTAATCTTCTTCAACTGTCGCATAATTTATTTTCATTTAATCCTTGAGCAACTTTTTTCGTTTATGCATGTTTCAAAATGCCTTGAACCAATTGCCATCTAATTTATATGAGACTGACTCTAAAACCTTTTTATTTATTAAATACTTTATTGTACACATATGTTATTACAGCAAGTAAGAAAAAAAACATGACAAAGAGTACATGAGACTGGCTTATCTATCCAAGGTTAGCTGGAAGACCAGAAATGTCTTACCACTAACCTGGGATAGAGAAAAAATTTAAATAAAAAGAAAAATAGTAAAACTTATCAACAAAATAAAACCTATAAGCCTATCTTACGAGTACAAACTGAGAACCAAAAAAATCTGTGAGATTTCGAGTATTGCATACTAGTTTTACGGACAAATCAGGAACTTCCTTCATTATGAAACGGTTTACAAATTAAAGCTAATATTATAGTAATCAGATTTAACAAGTGCTACTCTGTATAACGAACAAATAGGTCAACTGTAAGGCTTGAAGAATTGACCTACGCATTATTAAAGCGAGGTTACAGTCAAATGTTCTTAAAGGCTTAAAAAGTAGCGCTCAGTACGAGTGCTTGACGTCAAGGCCTTTCGACTCTTGGTGTGAACTGTAATTTTGCATTCTTTAGTAGAAAATAAAACTGTTTTACCTTTTTCTTAGGAATTGAAAGGAAAACAAGCACATGACTCCTGGTCCGAAAAAGTAGATCCACATTCTTTCGTGAGCTTATGTGAGTGGTAATGTTTAAACCTCGCCATCGAACCAATGAGTTTTTCAAACTTAAGTACATTTTATGAGTGCTCTTTTGGTATAAAGAAATATCGTGGGGAAACCTGGGATTAATACCCGATATGTCTAGAATCCAAAGAGCCTATCATATCATGGACCTAACATTGTCAGCTAATCGTGGATGCATATTTGCTTCTTCATACTTTTGATTCACGTATTTAGAGTCGAATAAATTCATAAAATCTGGTCTTATAAATATTATAAAAGCAAAAGTATGAATGTTTGCTACTCCTTCACGCAAAAACTACTAAGCGAATTTGGATGAAACTTCACAGTAATATAGCTTATACATTATAATAACACATGGATTACTTTTTAACCCATGACATTAAAACGAAAGTATATTTTTACATAATAAGCATTACATGTCGGAAAAAAAATTACGCTTTGATAGTTACCGCGGGCGGAAAGCTAGTCACTACATAATATAAAGCAAAGTCGCCTTCTATGTACTTATATCCCTATGTATGCTTAAATCTTTAAAATTACGCAACGGATTTTAGTGTAGTTTTTTTTAGTAGATAGAGTGATTCAAAAGGAAGGTTTTTATATCTATAACGTGTATAATATACCCGGGGCGGGTCGCTAGTATGTTATAAAACCTCTTTTATGAGTAATTTTAATGAATTTAAATAAAAATTGATGTTTTATTTTAAATAAAAGTATAGTAATTTGCTTTGCTCAAACATCAGTGCAAAATCTCTCTGATTGCACATAATGATGTAATATTTCGAAGCAATTACAAGTTCGTAGCAAGCTCTACGAAAACACGTAGCTCTAACGTAGCACAATGTAGCCAAAGTGTAATTGTATTGAATTAAGCTAATAGCCCCATTTGTACGAATCAGTATATGATATAGACATATGCTGTGCCTACGATTTTGTCCACGTTTTTATTTAATATGAACTAATTTGCTTTATACATATCTAAAATAAAATTCTAAAATAAAAGCAGCCTAAAGTTTTCCATACTACATTAGCTGTCTGCTAGTGAAAGTCCTATCAAAATTGGCCCTTATTCCAGCCACTGGCCATTGCATTTGCCCCATAGTTGCTTTATGTAACGCAATCACAGTGATTTGGTTCTCTATATCACCACACTCTATTTTAATTTCGCAAAATATTGACAATGTATTGGCGTTCAAACAAGAAAAAAAAAACAATGAACAATCGTAAAAAATGTCAGATTCCAAATTCAAATGTATTTTTTTACTTTTATTATTGTAACAGTATTTATCACCAGACTAAGTATATTTCACATGCTGTATGATACAATAAAAAACAGGCTATTAGCCATTACGTTTCTTTTTCAAAATGAATATATAGCGAGCATATAACGTGTGGCGAAATATATTGAATTTAGCTAATAACCTAATTTTCATGAACCCGTATGATAAATACATAATCCTATTTATGTAAACGTTGTAAGGATTAATTCGTCAACCTCCACCTCAAATCAATGTCAAGACTGTTAACTATTGTATATGAGAATGCTTATCATGTTTGGATAATCACTAATTCCTTCTTCTATTTCTCCATTGTAAGATCTATTTTTTTCATTTATACAAATAAAAAAAATTGGATCTGTATGTAATATTAAAATAACCAGTTTTTACCAAATTCATATGTATGTTTACGAGATACATATATCAAAATTAATATTATTTAGAATTTTTGTTTGTCCATCTGTCTGTTTGTACCCGCAAATCTCTGAAACGGCTGTACCGATTTTGACGAGACCTTCACTGTTAAATAAGTTTTTTAGGAATATCTAAAATAAAATAGTTAAATAAAAATGTGGACGAAGTTGCGAGTACAGCTAGTAGTAAATAAAATGGTTCACTTATTTTGTATTAAAATCCAACTTTTTTTTAAGTATATTCTCCAAGATATTTAAGGTTAGGCTTATGTCTGTCTCTGTACTTTAAAAAAAGACGACATGCATTTTATAAATAATGCAAAGGAATCCTTTGTTCGCGAGTCCAATTCGCACTTTGTCGGCTTTTTTGACACTTAAATCTTTTAAAATGAACGTGCCACCTGTCATATATATCATGAGACCCAACACCGTCGACTAATCGTGTGTATATATGTACCTCTACCTACCCTTTGGATATGAGCGGGATGAATTTTTTTATGTATTTTTTTTATAACGGTACGGCTGTCGCTTGTTAAGACCGTTAGCCCCGTAGGGTCCCTAGTTCAATTCCCTTCCCAAAAAAGGGTAACTTTTTTTAAAATGTTTTTCAGATTATTCTGAGTAAGCATTACTACTTAGGCCACCTAGTCAAGGCGCTAGTACCTTGGCTAATGGTGGGTGTTCTAGTGTATCTGGACTTATGAGTCGTGGATATATAGCACACCTCTGAACACATCTTCGGCGATAATAGGCGTGAAGGTACTTTTTTTAATTTTGATTAACACTTTACTTTTCCTCGTATTATTAATCAGATTCATAAAATTATTCAGATTACCAATAAGCTCGTAAAAATTATTTTTTTATCGAACTCGTATTCTTTTATAGTATTCTTTTATCGAGCTCGTATTGAAAAGTAACAATATTACATTCCAATACGTACGTAGTCGGAAATAATAAATTTTGGTCTCGTATCAATACATTTAGTTAAATGATCATTTATATTCAAGCTTTATTTTATTCAGAGGCATCCCGTTACTAGTCACTTAGGCAGAAAATCGGCCTTGTAAATGTATCCCACGGTTATGTGATTACACGGGTCTGCGGAGACCTTCGTTTTATGTTACAAATGTGTTAATGAACCCCTCAAGACAGGGGACAAATTAAGCAAAAACACAGAGGTTTGTAAAAGTAATTGTCATTACGGTTTACATTATTTCTAGCATTTTTATTAAAAGCTTTTATTTAACTTACCTATTCCTGCCACAATAGCGTCATTGCTCGCCATTGTTATGTTCTGATTTGGAGGGTAGGGTAGCTGGTAAACTTACGCAAGAAGTTTGCCATCCCAGCCTTAGGTTGGCAACACACTATTGCCACCTTTGGTGTCTATAGGCAACGTGTATTTCTTACCATCAGGAAATCCGTCTTGTTTGCCTTCCAATATCATAAAAACTTGCATTGTACGTATGTAAGTATGTATGTTCGGGTGGAATCTTAAAATTCAATTTTGAAGTAGATATCTTCATCCGATTAAGCTGTAATTTTGTGTACACGTTTAGCTTAGAGGACAACGCACGATAAGATACATGACATCATTCTAAATCCAATATGGCGGACCGACCAAGATGAGGGAATAGTTGTTTTTAAAGCACTTCTACAATATGGGTGTCAAATGAAAGGGTTCGTTGAGATCAACTCGAAAAATAATAAAAGCTTTTTCTAAAAAAATTTTTGCTTTTAATTTATTTTATGTAACTATATTATTTTTTTAATTGAGTTTAACTATGCTAGAATATTGTGCAGCCCGGGTAGAGATTCATCGACTTACCTATTCCTGCTACCATGATAACAGTATCGCGTTCCGATCTGGAGGGTAAAGTAGCCGGTAAACTTACACATATGTGGTGTCTATAGGCCAGGATTGTCTCAGGCACTACCCACCCATGAATTGTTATACATAATAAGACCCGTGAATTGTCTTATTATGTATAAAAAAGGATAAAGTGTCTATTTTGACTGTGTAAAAAGGGAACCCTGTTACTGAAACTCAACTGTATAATTGTTACTAGTCTGTATACAACGAACCGCAATAGATAAATAGTTGAAATATTCAGAAGGTTACGGCTAGGATCACCAATTTTTATATATTGTATACTATCTATCCTTGGCGCTTGGTGAAACTTCAATTTACGTGATTAAATTTAAAAAAAAAACACTTACACTGTTTTACTAATTATTAGTGAAACAGTGCAAGAGTTTTTTTTTTAAATTTAATCACCAATTTTTTTAGGTCACAATCTAACAATATTACACAATAATAATATAATATAATATTAGTAATATAATATTTGTACACCACAATGTGGTAGGTTTTGTTGGTATAATTAAATATTTTGTATAATAATTTTTTAACGCAAATACCTAGATATTTTCATTTCGAATATAATTAGTGCCATAGATTCTTAATTGAAAGTTTACACTGAGAGACTGTCAACTTTTGAAAACGTACGTCTGACCTTGAAAAAAAAGGGCCTCACAGACAAAAAAAACACATATCATTCGTTTTGCTAAAATATTTTTCAAAGTTTGTATAAGTATTTTTTATAATGTCTAGACGACTAATTGAGAAAATCACATAACCGATATCAAACAACCTTCTATAAGAATTCGCTTTTTAGGATTCCGTACTCAAAGGGTAAAAAACGGTACTCTATTTTTAAGACTTCGCTATGCGTCCTTCTGTTTCTGAGAGCTAGTCAGCTAGACACTTAAAATATTCACAGGTGATGTGAAATACATATGTGATGATGAAATACATGATGTGTTGCCGATATAACAACA
>DVZL01002292.1:0-15700 GCA_018236625.1 Lasaia peninsularis
CAGAATTCTACTAGTACTACACTAGTGATCATGGTGGTAGTGACCAAGTCCACCAGACGAGCATGTCTCTTACGAGCTGCCTGGTAGGGAGGCAGTTAGTCTAGTCTACACGGGGGACCCGGACCAACACGGGGAAAATGATTAAAGCTTTATTTTTAATCCATAAAAATTACTTTATGGAGGGAAAATAAATAAAAAAAATATAAAAGGGATTATATCTCACTTGTTAATTTCTCTGAAAAACCTTCAGGCATTGTTGTTACTCTTGAACTTTTTTCATAAACAAACGAACTCTGAGATAACAAAGAAAAAACAGTTACAAAGAGTTCAACTATATTCAGAGGATAATTTGTTTTTATGAATAGAAACTGTGTTTTATTTTATTATCTAAGTAACTATAATACTAGGTACTTAAGATAATAAAGTAAGATTCATATAACCCAGTAAGATCATAGCATCGATGGTAGATATTGTCGTGTTTTGTATTGGAAAACACCAAACATATTTCATACATAAGTAAATTACTTTTTTGTTCATATTTTTAAAAGTACTGAACCAATCGCCACCTTCTCTCCCATTCACTTCTGTAGGATCTATCATATAAAATACAAATCAAAATCCAATACATTATTACTCCGTCATGGATTTTGATGATTCTCAAAATCCATTTTTCTTCGCCTCAGTCTTAACTCTTAACCCGTATTATATCAGATGATATCGAGGAGTGACTGTTAACTGACCTCTGCAACCCAAAAGGAAAACTAGGTCCAATCATACATTAGTTCGAATTCATATATACATGAAGTTGGGTTTCTTCACGATGTTACCCCTCACCGTAAGAGTACACAGAAAATGTACATAAGTTAGAACAACTCATTGGTAATGAAGTGGTTCAACCTAGCCCAACGGAATGAAAATCTGAAGAACCACTGCACCGTCGAGGCTCACTCACCTCTCAAAATCCATTACAGAGTGAACATTAACACTTATTTAAAGACTACCATTCCAAAAAAATGAATTTTCTGCCTTTTTCATAAATAACGGACGGAATAAATCGCGCCCGAGTCCATCTTGCAATTTGCCCGTTTTTTTGAAGTATTAATTTAATAAAAACTAATATTAACACAAAGGCCGCTCAAAAATTTGTTTAACGATGAAAGCTTTAGGGTCAGGATGGGATGTAGTGCCATTATCAGAGGAATTCCCTGAGCTATGTAAGCGAATAGCTCCAGGAGACGCACTCTACCATGAAATTGCACCAGCGACTCCACTTAATAGCCGTGATAATTTAACAAGTTTAGATTCGCCTATGTTAGTAACATCAAAACGGAAGTGCTTTTGTTATGTGACAATAAAATATATTTGACATGTTTTTTTTGTTTTTTCTTAAGGCGTAAGCAACTGCCATTAAACTATATGAGTTTGTTTTGATTTCCTAAACACGGGTTTAGGAAAGATGGGTTTGTTACAACACTATTGTTAACTCGAGATCTGCTGGACCAATTTTCATAGTTTTTGATTCGTTGGATTTGTCTTCGCCCCGAATAGCAGAATACATATTAAAAACAATGAAACCTCGATGAATAAATAATTATTAAAAAATGAATAATTTTCAATAAAGCAATTAAAAATATTGAAAAGTTCATTATGCAGATACATAGAAGTTCCTCAAATATTTATGCGTCCGTACAGAAATAATGATAAATGTGTAACATTTTAGCATGCGTTCACAAATTTATTTCGTGTAAATTAAAGTTTCTGTTTCCGAAACAATTTCTAAGATTTATTCTATAGGGTAACGAAAAAATATTTTTGTGTTTTTTTTAATTTTTATTCTCGTTCTGTATGTATGTACATCATAATAAAATACTTTTATATATCTATCCATATTAATATTTATTTTGTATCATTGTATTATGTTCATCGATACCTTAATTAGTTCAGCTAAAAGGTAACACGACATGCATTGACTGTTAGACGGTACGAAGTTCGCCGGGTCAGCTAGTTATTCATAAATTAGGATAACTGTTGGAAAAAGAAATAAGATTTCGGCGGATTGAAATAAGATGACTTTTAGCGACCCCTATCTGTCTCTCTCTTTTCTCCCATTCAAGCGAAGGAAATTTGGAAGCCTAACTTCTCTGCTCTAATATATTTATTCAAACTAAGTTATCAATAATCATAGACAATAATTGTTAATCATCAAGTAAAATTTGGCGGCATCTAAAGAGGACACGATACACTAATTCCTTCATTTATACATTACTTGTGCACTTTAACTAAACAAAATCATATTTTACTCAATGTGTATTTAAGCTTTACCTCCTTTTTGACATGTTGTGTAATTAACATTTATATACATATCGTTGGTGCTCTAGTATATCTACTGGACTACGAATCGTGGATATACTAGCACACCTCTTCATACCGGTGATAACAGGCGTGAAGGTAATTTTGTAGGTACTACATACATTATATATACACTCATTACATTTAAAACGTGTACGTTTTCTAACGCCAACAAACCAGCTATACTTCAATTCTGTAAAATCGCAGGTCTATATACATTTTTATGCTAATTACTTAAAAAAGAGCTTCGGTGGCTTAGTGGTACGTGCTTCGGACTTCCATTTCAGGTAGTCTAGGTTTGAACCACGCCACGTTTTTTCTGAGCGCTTTCGGTGAAGGAAACCCGGGATTTCTGCCCGATAAGGCGACGGAGTTGCCACCTGTCACAACATGGGACTTGATACCGTCGGCTAATCGTGGGTGTATGTGTGCCTTTGTCTAATTTTTGGGAATATGGGCGTGACGATATCTATTTATTTTTACCTTCTAAGCTCTACAATATGATCTCCTATTAAAAATAAGTTCAGTAAGCTATTAGCCATAAAAATATCACAGAGAAATCTTCAGATCGTTATGAAATAAAAAGTAATATGCGTTTGAGATGGCGCTAACCGTCATTAGTAACGATCCATGTTGACATGAGTCTGTTTATATAAGCTCGGACTATACATATACCTAAGTTGCAAACTTTTCGTTGGTAGCAGATAAGATTTCTCATGAATATACTATTTACAAACCATCATCATCATCATTTCAGTGTTAGCTCCGGCTATTCCTTGATTTTGAGCGTGGAAACCCAGGATACGCTTTCATACTCTTATTTTCTTATTTTACATGTTCTTCTCACTCTAAATAGGCGATGTATGTGAAATTACAAAAAAAAATTAGTAGAAAAAATAAGAAAATAATAGGCCCTAAAATGTAATAATCATCATCATTTCAAAGGTCACACATACTACGACAAAAAAATATCATAGATAAAAAATAAATTAATGTTTGTTGCATGAGATATATTAGAAAGAAATACATATATTCGATCTCTCGAATACCATTCTCGTGCTGAATATCATTTTATCTAATAAATTCGATGTTGTGGAATAAGGTTTTTTAAGTATTAATTTTCCTAAGTCACGAAGATCACAAATTGTCTTCCTAAACGAAACTCTGTATCAATCCCTATTTATAGAGACTTTTCATATTGATATTATTGATATTGACTTTAGGAACTCGAATTTAGAGATTAAGAAATATTAAAAGTTAATCTGTTTTTATAATGCGTTGTTCTTGGTAACTAACATTTTACCAAATTAAAGGTTTTTTTAAATATAGTAATCTAGTGTATATTTTCCGCCCTAACTTTATCCCTTTGCTATATCAGATCTTACATTAGGTCAAATTCGAATACAAGAAAGCGGGACTCCTCACGATATTTTTCTTCGCTGTAAGAGCAATCTGAAAAAAATCCGTTAAGTGAGAGTGGGACTAACTCACGTTCACGGTTCCGTACCATTAACTATAAAAGACGGCAAAAAAATCTTGTTTGTTATATGGGAGCACCCTTTATACTTATTTTATTATATTTTTAGTAAGTATTTGTTGTTATAGTGACAACATCCGTGAAATACATCATCCGTGAAAATTTCAATGTTCTATCACCATTATCTATGAAAACGGCATTAAATCACGTTCGTTGCATGGGATCACCCTTTACATATTTATTTTATTTTTTGTTACAGTGGCAACAGAAATGCATCATCTGTGAAAATTTAAATTGTCTTGGTATCACCGTTCAGACGGAGAGCGAAGTCTTAGCAATAGAGTTCTGTTTTTTACCCTTTAGATACGGAATCCAAAAAAGGTAGAACAACTCATTGGTACATGGAGGCGTTCGAAAATGGACTACTTACTGGATTGGAAGTCCTAAGCGCTAACCGTTAGACCTTGGAGCCTTGTTGCTTTTACGCTATTGTTTATTAAGTAAGTGATTTGCTCTTAGAACTTAGATCAAGTATAAGAAGGTAAGATTAATGACTTTCAGCTAATGTTATTCCTTTGTTCAAAGTATGGTTTTTATTTACCAAAACATCTAACAGGATTCCCGTCCGTATCTTTACAAAGCTTTGTTTTGGATGTTAGCCAAGTGTACTTATTGCTCTATCGCAAATCAGCTTCCAATGTTGCTGCTATTCGTTCAATTTTTTAATCTTATTGGCAGGAAACGTGAACATGGGCTTAGAATGTCTACATCAAAACTAGGCTAAATTTTCGAGTTGATCCGGACCCCCTTTGTATTCTGTACCTAGATCATTTGTCTCCCTATAAGGTAGTTTTTAAGAGGAGAGCAAAGGTTAACTGGTTCTGTACCAACAAGACCACTTGTGTTAGAATGCATTGTAGCATCTCACCCATGTAGGGATTCACCACCTTACTTAGTTCTGCTGATTATTGTTGTGTTTCGGTCCGGAAGGAGCGACAGCCGGTAGCTACAAGACAGTGGGCTCTATCGTCCATGGTGTCTACGGGCCATAGCTGTCTTTTACTGCATCAAAATCCGTTGCTTAGTTTTAAAGATTTAAGCATACACAGGGACAGACAGAAAAAGTGACTTTGTTTTATAATATATAGTGATGATGATAGGTGGGTGTTATTTTTAGTACATCATGTTTATACCTGGGTGTTTTTTTTAGTACATCATGTTTTTTGGAATTATATTTACTTATAACCATAGATCGGAGTAGGTGGAGCTGTTTTATGTACTTGCCATATGTAAGAATAATATGGATATTTTTAAGTAGAATAAACTATTCACGCTATAGGGAGTAATCATAGAATACACTTCTCCGAAAAATAATAATACAATACAAATTATTTGTTCCTCAAAAATCAAAATATGATCAATCAGAACAAATTTGTATCTACAATAAAATCTTAATTAAAATAATCAAACAATAAACAATTTTTGTTTGTTTTTTTGTTTAAACAATAATTTTCTTATGTAAACAAAAAATATCATTGGTCTGGTTCGCCTTTAACTTCACTAGAAAATGTATGACCTGAGTTAAAATAAATCACCACATTTATTTCTAAATTTTCTAATTTTAGTCTATTTCTTTTTACATCTAACACCCATATATATGTGGAAAAAAGAACGTTCCACATCTGTGGATGCTAGTGGGGCGAATTTATATGACAAAACTTCGTCATTAACTTCATTTTTCGACAATTTTTCTTCATATTCTCTGAGGATATCAATGTCAAGATCCCTATCTAAAACTTTTTCATTTTACCGTCCATTACCTATATAAAACGTCCATACCGTTTCATAGAATTGGTGACAAATTTATATACATAAGTACATATATTTGGTCGTAGAGTATTTGTGATACATTATGTAATATTCCGGAAAGGTGGAGGTGGTTAATGTATTTCAGACCCGTGAAGCCAACTGGTCCCTCATGTGGTTAAGGGATTTTAGCCTGCAGCGGAACGAATATGTGTCCTCTGTTTAATTAACTGGACTTTACGCTGAGTTGAGTTTCGACGGAATTACATCATGTACTTACAACGTTCAACTTACGTTTGTTTGAGAAATTTATAAATAAGTATAAAAGAATGACGGGTTTGTTACAACACTTATAAATCAAGATCTGCTGGATCAATTTTCATGGTTTTTGATTAGTTAGATTTTTCTCCACACGAATAGCAGAATACATCTTAAAAACAATAAAAACTCGATAAATAAATAATTATGGAAAATGAATAATTTTCAATAAATGTTAAATACATGTCAAAAATTTGTTGTACATCCTGTTAAATACTGTACCTAAGTAATGATTGACATTTATTCGTTGTCTGTTGTCTGTAAATCAATTAATTTTTTTTAAAAAGGTTGAAGTCATTAAGCAACTACATAGAATTTCTCAAATATTTATGCGTCCGTACAGAAATAATGACTAATGTTTAACATTTAAGCGTGCGTTCAGAAATTTATTTTATTTTATTTAAGAAAAAAAAATTTTTATATTTAATTTTTATTCTCTTTAAATATGTATTATTTATCATATTAAAATACTTTAATAAATATATCCGTATTAAAATTTATTTTGTATCATTGTGTCATGTTCATCAAATGTTAAATTAGTTCAGCTAAAACACGACATGCACTGACTTTAGGTGGTACAAAATTCGCCGGGGTAGCTAGTAATATTATAACCATAGATAAGAGTAAACATATACTCCTTTTATTATTGTGAAATTAGATATAAATGAAAATACTGCGACTGTCATGTGTTCAAGTCGTTTAAGAAAACTAATGGTTGCATATAAATCACGCGTTCCTGACGCTCTCACTGGGCGTTTCTTTAAGAACACTGGAGAACGTAGGGGGGAGAACACGACAAAGCCATATTTATTTCCAAATATTTGTTTACTTTGTAAGATCATTTCAAACAAGAGGCTGAGAGGCAATCCCGCCATTTTTTAGGCTTACGTGTAAGAATGTAGCTTTTTGACATTATTTCGCTGTCTGAAGCCTTTAGAAATGTGAAATATTTGTCATTTCATTGCTGTAAAAGTTTTACAAAAATTTCATGCTTCATTTACAACTGAAATACTTTCATTCAAACAATTGAGTGTGACCATGAAGTAAAAATTACTATCTGGAGATTACACTCGTAATAACTATCTGTCCCGAATATGTACAATTACTAGACATTTCTAAACTGGAACATCTCTTTCTGTCAGTTTTGTGAAGTTGTCATAGTCAACGCCAGGCCAGCCCTATGAAAATGAGATAAGTGTTTAATGTTGCAGACAGGTCGTTGATAGGAGGGCAATCTCCAAATGGTATCTAGTTTCATGGACTTAAATGATTTAAACTTGTCATGTCATCATAGACAACAATAATTATAATGTCAAGGTCTTAGATAAAACCACAAGAAACAAAGGTGGCGAAATCACATTGCCTCAGGCAGTGGACAAAAGTCATAAAAAATACAAAGATGGAGGAGACAATATTTTACAATTATAAGAAATATTTTTATATACATTTAATTTAATCAACATTATAAGGGAATAAACACACAATACTATACTTTTACGACAATAACAACAGATATTCAAAGCCATCCAAACGATTCAACAAAACACATTACCCCCTAAGTGATATCATTAAAAGTTCCCAACTTAATTAATTTAAAAGGCGCCATAAGTTCTGATGAACAAACATGAATCTGGCCTTTATGACCTATAAGACGTTAAGGGTTGAAATATCTTCGTTTAACTCGTCTATTTACCTTGGAGGTGTTTGCAGTTAAATTTATGTGAGAACTTCCGCCATAAAATGACACTTGTGCCCGCATACGCAAATTGTGAGTGGGAAAACTCACTATTTTCCCGCTTCTTATATAATTATTTTCAAGTGGCTGTGGTTTAAATATGGCGCCTATACATTTCTTAATTATCACACGCTTATTCAAGTTACAGTCGTCTCGTTTTCTACATATTACACGGTGAACTTTGCGTCAACATGAGTATTAATTAATAATTTTAGATAGAGTCGATTTTAGAGTTTCTATATGTAACATTGTAGTTTTAGGGTGCACGGAAAAGGGGGAAGCTGGAGATGATATCTTAGTGTTGGTAACGCTGTTTTATTATATACTAACTGTGCTCGAGACTTCATCTGCGTTTTTAGTAAATTAATTTATTTTATACATTTCCAAAATAAAGTAACCTAAGCCGTTCTTTATAACATTAGCTATCTGCTAGTAAAGGTCCCGTCCCGTCCAGTCGTTTTAGAGATTAGCGGATACAAACAGACAGACACACAAAAATTATAAAAAATGTTGTAATGTTATACATATGTACCTTCTTAATACACCTATGCACTTAGTATGTATATTTAGAACTTAGTGATTATTTTAATATTACATACAGACACTCTAATTTTATTTTTTTGTATAGAGGGTGTTATAGGTATTATGAAGCTAATATTAATATCTGGAGATTATAATTCTTACAACGACCTATCCCGAGCATTCCGAGTAGTATTGCTAACTCTTTCTAAACTGGATAGTATTAAAACAAAACGGCCTTTTGAAAGTGAGATAGCAGGCCCTATGAGTCTGACATAATGGACGGGTCGTTGTTATGAAAGGTAACATCTATTACTTTTAACTTCATGGGCAACTCATATATTTTTTTCAGGATATTTATTTATCAGATCTTATTGCCATAAAAAATCCTCATCATAACTTTTTTAACAATATAATAATGGTACATGTTTATAATATTTATGAATGCTGCTAGCTGCGCCTGCGACTTTGTCAGCGGCGTCGGAATAAAACTTTGAAATTAAATCGCCTCTGTGGTGTGTCACCTGTTACACTGTTACATCGTAAGCCGCGTGAAGTCACGGGTTCAATTCCCAGGTCGGGTAACTATTTATTCTTAAATATTTTTCAGATTATTCTGAGTAAGCTCATTGCTCGGGATTAGAAGAATCGCCTGACTAGCTAGGTTTTGAAACGGTGCTAGTACAAAGTAGTGAAGCTTTAATGTGGTTGCCAGGAAGTTTGTTTTGTCGTTTCTTCTCCTGACTGTCTGGGCTTGGAAACGGTGGTAGTTTATGGTAGACAACAGCGGCGTGCACAGAATTATGACAATGGGTATGCTGCGAAGTAAATACTCGGTTAAAAAAAGTATATTTTTAGCTTTTCTTATTTATGTGACCATGACAGTGAAAAGTCGGAGTTTAATTAGATATATAAGAGTCTTAAAGCGTAAACATCTATATGGAACGAATTACCAGCGGCAGTATTCCCAAACGGATACGATTTAGGAACCTTCAAAAAAAGAGCATACTCATTCCTAAAAGGTCGGCAACGTGTCTGTGATACTTCTGGTGTTGTGGGTGTTCGTGGGTGACGGTGATCACTTACCATCAGGTGACCCACTTGCCCGTTCCCTTCCTCTTCTATAAAAAATGTGCCTTTATGGAGTGCACGCCCCTGGTAGGCATAAATAAATAAAGTCGGATGTAAATGAATGTTATCCGTACTAATATTATAAATGCGAAAATAACTCTGTCTGTCTGTCTGTATGTTACGCTTTCACGCCTAAACCACTGAACCAATCTTAAGTTTGGAAAAAATGTAAATTTTGTACAGAGATAGAGTACACCTTGAGGAAGGACATAGGCTACTTTTTAACCGACTATATTAAAAAGAGGATATGTTTTATATTATATTAATTTAATAGTTATTATAAGTCGAACAACTTTCAAAGGGTAGACTCTTTGAAAGTTGTCTGTATTATTAAAATAATTCACACGGGCGAAGCCGCGGGCGGACAGCTAGTATTAAATATTAATAAACAATGATTTGTAAATATTAATAAACAATGTAAAACCAACTATGCTTTTCAATATAATTTATTTAATAAATAAATCTATCTCTTAACAACAAACCACAAGTGGTTGAAATTAAACTTTCAGTACTTAGTTTCATTTTTATTATTACGCCTCTTTTATTGTAGTCATGTCTGGGTGTGTGCTTAAAAAACATGAAGTTTTTATATGTGGAATAAACAAAACAGAAAGAGCTTTGACCAAAGTAAATTATCATTCTGGCCGAAAGGGGCAACGTAGCAAATTGATGTTATTATAATAATCCAATAAAAGCTCTGAAAATAACTTCAAAGTCGTTGTAAATAACATTTAGCAAGTACATGTTGAACAAATAATACATTTACGAGTGCGTGGGTCAAAATATTTCAAGTGTTATTTCTTGGCAATGCTTCTATCTTATATTTTCATACTTTGTTTAATGTTTCAATTATCGGTTTATTTTGAGCACATTTGCTAATTATCTTCCTCTATCCCAGTTAAACTGTAAGCCTTGTGCATCGACGCTTGAATATGCTATCCTGGTTTGTCCATGGACGAATGTCGTCGTTATTTTTCTTATCTTCTAGTTTTATGGGGAAGAAAAGAAAGAAATAAAATATAATTATGGACACATCACTACACGCAGCTTCAGGAGAAAAATACGCAAAAAAAGTGTAGAATAAATAGACCATCTGCCATAGTTTAACTGGGTCACTTCTAACATGACCACTGGTGGAAGAGCGCTGTGCAGAAACTAGCTCGAGTAGGGATCCACCTTACTTATTTCTGCCATAATGACATTGTCCTGTTCCGGTCCGGAGGGTAGGGTAGCCGGTAGACTTGCACATTCGGTCTAAAAGCCCGACCACCTTCAGTGACGCATGTAATGGTGTGTGTGTGCATAATCGCTGTTTTATCTTATAAAAAAAAACAAAGAAATGAAAAAAGTATAAAAATATGATTTATTCATTAGTGAAATCACATTTACTTTTAAAGCAATTTCAAACAAGTAGTCCATTTCATATGGACTACTTCGATACTACATACCTTCGATACTACATACTTCAGTAGATTTTTTTCAAATAAAATAAATGCGAAAATATTTAGTCATATCTTGATAAACGTGCGATTTTAATGCTTGAATCATCGTCCATCCAATTTCCTGCTTTAGGATTTCCCATTACATTTTTGCGGTTTCGGCGATTCTCATTTTATTCAAAAATCATTAATTTTTTTTTCTTCACACGTTTCACATTACTAAATCTTCCCTTTATAATTTTATAGTATTTCAGTTGTTTATTAATTTTATTCAAGTTTTAGGTCTTTGCTGATACCACGATATAAAGCAAATCTATCTTTTTCTGCAGTATGATGTATTCCCGTAATATATACTTACCTCTATAAACAACGTTACTGGTTAAATTACTCAAATAAGTAGGTACATTGACAGTATATATTAGTTTTTATTAGTCTCTCAAGGCTAACAAACTAATTTACGAGAATAAATATTTCTACATTAAATATAATATAAATTATAAATACAACAAAAAAATGATATATATTTTGATTCCGAAATGCGAGTGGCTTTGATTGCGCCCGAAAAACGTTCGGAATTTCCGCTTTAGTTTTAACTAAGTATGGTTGTAGAACTCCGAAAATTTCTTAGAACTTCAGGTAATCAAAATAAATTAAACACCTTTCCTTCACTGTTTATAATACAATTTTTAATTATGAATCACAAGCCTTAATGAAAAAAGAAAGCATCGACGTCAAATATTCGTCACTTTTATTATTGATGATTGCGAATACTAAGATTTAAATAACATTTTTGACACAAAATAAACATTTATTTGGCAATAAATAAAACATAGTAATATATAAATAAACATTGGTCAGATTTCAGTTTTTTTAAGTTTACGACTTGTAGCGGCTTATACGCTGAAATAGCCTTTAAACTGTCTGACTTATGATAGATATTAGGACGACGTAATTATCAGGTAGTCAACTAACTTGTTTAATAGCTTGTTCTATAAAAAACTATAGGGATCATTAATACCCCGGTGCTATCTTTAGCTCCACCTCTATAATTATCTGTGATATCATCTATATAACCCGTTATTTAAATTATTGACTTCCGAGAGGGTCGGAATGACCCTCCAAGAAAACTATTGATATGGCCTTACAAAACCGGTCTGTAACTTTTGAGTGTAATATTAACAATTTCTAAGGTGAATAGTCTCTTTTGATATAAACAATAACGTTTTTCTACGAGGTTACCTTATCTATAGTACCTATATATTTATAAATATACATAAAATGACTGGGAGCAAATATAAGACAGACACTAGACTCACTAACAGGAATGTCAAAGAACTGTCTGTGTACGTCACGACCATACACCCTTAAGTCTACGATATTAGTTCCGAAATACGATGTTAGTGGAACTCCGAAGCGCATACCACTAGGCCACTAAGGCTAATTATGCTTAGATGCTTATGATGACGATGTGTTTTAACATCTAAAAAAATAAATATAAATAACCCCGGTCAAATAATACAGTTTGATCTAACCCAAGATGAAGCAATATGTTTGCTTGAGTTTTGGTTGTTAGTCTACAAGAATATGTACAAAGAAATACTTAAATAAATAAGAGAATAAATTTAATGAATACCCAAACCCGGAAATACGGGCAACTATAATATTCATTACCCAAATGCTTGTCTCTGTTGGAAATTGAACCCGAGCCTCGCGCTTAATTGGTGGCTTCAGGAGTGAACGCTAACTCCGAGCCAGTGAATCGGTTCAAATAAGTAAGGATCATGGTTGCATCGAATTTTAAAGCTTTTCTTTTCTCTTAAACAAAAATTACTGAACCAATCACAATTAACACAATTGAAATTGGACCTACCATCTATACAACTAAATAAAATTGGAGTGTCTTTATGTAATATAATATAACCCCTTTTGACTAAATGATTTTTTCATTATAAGATACATACGTATAGCAAAATAATATTCTTTAGAATTTTTGTCTGTCTGTCTGTTTGTTTGTACCCGCTAATCACTAAAACCGCAGGACTGATTTTGATGGGACTTTTACTGACAAGCAGCTAATGTATTAAAAAGTAGTTTAGTCTACTTTTATGTAGTTGAATTCAAACGCGAACGAAGTTGTGGGCACGGCTAGCACAAAAAATAGTCTTCAAAATCCATTCGGAATTGACATATTTATTCCGTAACAAACCTCCTCATTTATGAAGCTGGTTAAAAAGTGAACGTTTATATAGGCGGATATGACACTATGACGTCACAATATTATATACAGGTTGTACAAATTGCATTTCAGCTAATAAATCGATATGCAATGAACGTATCGTTTGAAACGTCTATTTCACATTCAATTGATGTCTCAAGGTGAAAACGATCATATGCTGATATGCAGCTGTTAGACAAACATATTGATTGCGCAACTAATTTTTATGTATGTAATAAGTCTAATAAATCATATAGTTGGCAGACTTTTTTTTATTAACCGTCTAAAAAATGTATCCGAATCGCCGAGATCTCTTTTTATTTATGCTACCCGAATATACTCTAAAGATTCTGTTGTACCATTTACAAGTTTGTTTTTTTGGTAAAAGGGTAAAAAATACTAAGACTCCGCTGTCCACCTGTATGTCTGTCTGTAACTCATGAACCGTGATAGCTAGAAAGTTGAAATTTTCACAGATGATGTATTTCTGTTGCCGTTATAACAAAAAATACTAAAGGCAGAACAAAATAAGTAAAAAGATGCTCCCAAATAACAAACGTGATTTTTGTCGTCTTCATAGATAATTACGGTACAGTACCGAGTCGAATTCGCCCTCCAAGGGGAGGGTGAGTCCGACTCGCGCTTGATCGGTTTTATTTTGTTTGACAAAGGTGGGTCTTATTTGTTCTCGTATACACAATTTGACGATGTGATTCTGAAGGAATTGATGGAACTATCCGAATTTTATAGGCAACTCTAATGAGAGATTTTGGTGTTTTTGTACCTACTACCTCGACAAGTTATGCTAACCAGGGTTTTGACAAATCTAAATACTTGGACAACACAAAGATTCAGCTTGTTTTTAGTCATAAATTGTGTGACTAACCCAACTTTGTTTGATTTATTTAAATGAAAACGATGGGTTAGTCTTTCTTTGTTTAACGTATGTGACTTTATTAGGAAGTGCTTATCTCCTACCAATAGAAATATAGTCTACCTACTCGTTGTTTTTTATAATGAATATATAAATTTCCTTTATCGTTTTGTTTCGCTAGTCACGTTTTACAACGGTTTATAGTAAGTACTACGAGCATGCGATAATAACATATCATTAAAATATTATAGCAACTTTGTGGAATGGTAATTGAAACGTACTTTTATGACTCATGATTTTCTGTTATATACTACACATAAATATAATAACTTCGCAAAATAGAGGGATATTTTTTATTCGAAATACCACTTGTACATTTTTAGAAAGTGTCTCTCATCATAATTTTGATACTTTTAAGTCACACGTAATTACAATAATTTTGATACCTTTGATAGTCTGAAAGGTGGAATTAATTATTATTATGACAATTAATTTGGGGAAAACTTTCGCTTCCCGGCTTCACGTTAGCAATGTACTGTTACTGAAACTTGTTCGTTGATGGAAAAGGTTACAATTTGGACTTATATAAAAATTCCGTTAGTTTTTACATAACTAACCAACTTTTTATGATTTATTTAAATGAAAATGATGGGGTCTTTGTTTAACGCTTGTAATTTTATTTTATAGAAAGTGACTTTATTATTATTATTATGGAAAGGTTACAATTTAGACTTAATTTAATATATTAAAATGTCATATTTTTCGAAAGACGAAGAAGCTGACGCATTTGCTAATGGTAAGATATTAGGGTCTATAGACTCTAAAGGTGGTAATGCGCTTTGCCAAATTACGTACTTAAGGGTTCAACAGTTCTTCTACACTCCATACCTGCTTACCAATATTATTAGTGGTGAGCACTAACTTTGTGGTAGCAAGAATTTAGCAAAATAATTAACAAGTAAATTTTTATCTTTCTTACGGGTAGATTAAAATACAATTACGTATTATTTACTGTGTACAAACAAAAGACATTTTAGATATTTTTAAAAATGATCACGCTACATCCAAAAATTTAGGTGTCAAACTGCTAATTATGTATATTATTTGTTTGTCTTCACTGTACACATTTATATTTGTGAGGATAATAGCCCAATTTATTATGTAATACGCAGATGTATTATCACATAAAAAAGATGAACATCGCAGACGTATTGGTTTCTAGAAGGTTTTTCTACACCGCCGAGCGCGTGATTTCCATGTCGGATTTGTTTGACGCAAGGAAAATGTAGAAAGAATTTCATTTCAAAAGTGGGAAACAAATGTATTTAAAATGTTATCTTCGGACATAAAACGTTCCAAAATCAAATACCGTTTGATTTGAATTAAGAATGTTTTTAGAACGAGTTATAATTAACATAAAAAAAGTTTTATTTTATCTAACTTTAATTATTTTTATCAATATTAAACGTCAAACAAGTATATTTTATTCTACATAGAAATGTATACAAACCTAACGCAGCAAAAATAATGATAGTTGTAGCTAAAAAAACCAGATCACTGCTCTGTTTCGATTTTTAAATATAGTCAATGCATACATAATGTTTCTTGGAGATAGTAAGTTTTCCGATAGTGAAGTAATGGAATAACTTAGTTATGAGTAATAAAAACTTTTAATACACTTTTACATTATTTTTTGGCCTTATCTAGAATTCTAGATTATTCTACTCTAGCAGTCCCACGAAATACCATCATACTATATTGGTACCATTACATTACCTATTCTGCCATCATAAAATCAGTTTTCGCCACATCTTCCATATTTACCTGGATATTAAAT
>DVZL01002293.1:0-15700 GCA_018236625.1 Lasaia peninsularis
TAACCCCAATGTAAGCAAACTAAATGCTTGTGTTATGAGTGTTAGACAACGATACTAATACATAGAAAAACTTAAATAGATACAAGAATAAATTTAATAAACCCCCAGACCCGAAATTATAAACATCTATGTTCATCACATAAATGTCTGTCCGCTTCGGGAATCGAACCCGAGTCTCGCGTTTAGTCGATGTGGTTAGGCGTGTACGCTAGCCACTCGACTTACGCGGCAGTTATAGATATAGAGCAGGTGTAGTGATTACTGATTAAGTAAGTACAGGTACAGCAGCAGTGTTCGTGGGAAACTCTAGAGCTCGTGGTGTGTGACCGAGTGGTGGTGGAGATCTCTATCCGCCATTCCCCACTCTCACGTCCCAATGACTAATTGCTTTGTTCAACCGCCATGAAATTATATATGTGCTTTTAAGCAATCACTACTTGTGAGGTATATCATTTAGGGTCCGTAGTTCATTAGGAACTTTTAGTTTAAACGGTTTTCAAAAAACACTCGTCCAATATTAGGTAGTCGAAAAACAACACTGTGCTTCAGTGTTGTTTTTCGACTTTGAAGCTCGAGGTCCCGGGTCGATTTCTGGATAAACTTGTTCTATAACTTATTTGGGATTGAATTTGCTACCTGTCATATCATGGGACTTAATACCGTCGGCTTATCGTGAGTGTATTAAACGCATAGCGGGTCTAAATTGGATTCAAACAGCGAAATGTCAACAATTTTAATAATAATACCTAATTTAGTTTTAGACTAGACTGTAATGTAACTACTAACTACTAATTAATAAACTACTAACAAAACAAATTAACTTTGCAAATTAGGATTTCTAAAAGAAATAATGAAAGGCTTTTTATTTTTTTATTTTATTAATCGTGAATGCATAATAAATAATAATATACCTTTGCTACCTCTTCGGAAATATGGGCGGGGCATATTTTTTATATAACTGTTACTGCTTTACTTAGTATTCGTTTACATATAAAATAAAAATTACAAACATACCTAAGTGTATATTGACTGTGTTGATTTAATAGATAATTTTTCTGATACATTAAAATATAGTTGCGAAACGAAAATTTAAGAAAGTATGTTTGTTAATTATAAACAGCTTAATTCTGTAAGTTATTTCTTCCTTTCGCTTTGTATAGACTTTTTCTGAACAAATAATAATTTGAAAATATTGTAATAAACATTTAATCAAAATGGTTCATATAACCATTTTGAACAAGATAACAGAGAGACAGACAAAAAGACCTACAGCGGAGTCTTAATAATAGGGTACCGTTTTACCCTTTACCATTTAAAATTAAATAAAACATACACTATATTTAGCTTCCATCCCGCTCAATGCGTGTACCGCGCGATATCCATATATATACCAAAAGTGAAACAAACGCTTAATGCAATATGACGATTCCAACTCATTGTCCCGATTTGTCTCGGAACTCGAATACTATTTATGTTTCCTCCGCGTCACACTGTAAATATTTAGCCGTGAACGTCTGGCTTTGCCTTGTCTTATCTCTTTATCGAGCCTGTTAATGATTTCACGAGGTTCAGCTTTCCGCACCGACATACAGGATACGTATTTGTAAATAAATGATTAGAAAAAAACCTGCCAAGTGCGAGTAGGTTTCGCGCACGAAGGGTTCCTTACAATAATTAATCATTGAAAACGGCAAAAAATATCACGTTTATTCTATTAGAGGCTTCTTTAGAAAAAAAGTAACTTCACGCCTATTAACCCCGTGGAAGTGATACATATATACTAGAACACCTACAATTAGACAAGGTGGCAAGCTTATCGCCACTTCGGGCACATTCCAATCCCCGAAAATGCAATGCTTACTCAGAATATTCTGAAAAACATTTAAGAAAAGTTGCACGACCTGGGGATTGAACCCGAGACCCCACACGGCTAATGGTCTTAACAGGCGACGGCCATGCCGTTGCACTACAGATTCTGTTTTTAGTATTTTTTGTTGTAACGGCAATACATCATATGTGGAAATATCAACTTTCTAGCCATCACGGTTCATGGGACCTAGTGATAGACAGTCGGACAGCGGAGCTTTAGTGATAGGATCCGGTTTTTTACCCTTTGAGTACGGAACCCCAAAAAGCATCCGATTTCTCGAAAGCTTCCTTATTTGTGTATTTATTTAACCTGCTATACGCAAGATACACGTGCCCTTGTTGTACAATTCGGTCGTTAATTCTCTGGTAGAGTCGGCATATAAATTTAATTATTATAATATATATTAATTATTATAACATAATTCAATAATATTAATTCATTCACATCGTTCATTGAATAAAAACATCTTAAAATATAATTAGACTACGAAGCTACAATATCTTGATCGAGAAATCGGGCGCCTAAAACGCAGGATACCCGGGTTCAAATCTCGGTCCGATTGTTTCTTTAATTTTTTCTCTTTTTATATTCATATTTCATCAGCAAGTAATTTGCATAGTTATAAGTAAATATTATCGCAAAAAAAACATGACGTACCAAAAAAACAGCGAGCAAGCACCCAGGTACTGTTTTGTAAAACGTGAAGCTATGAAATTTACCTTTCCATCTTTTTTTTTAATTTTATATTTTTTATCTAACAACCATTAAGAAATACTTTAAACATATATTAATTATTGTAAACCACTTGATTATGCGGACCCTCCAGTTGAACTAATGCGTTCGAAAGTAGTAGCTTGACCTATCTAAACAAAATACTTACCTTACTAATAAATGTTATTCTAATGTTAAAAAATTATAGTACGATCGCTCGTCTATAACCAATTTTTAATCTTTCTTTGTTCCAAAATAGACAATTTTGACATAAATATATAGACATATAGTGTCTTAGAAAGCTCTATATGCTAAATTTAGCTACTATATTGTTATAAACGAATTGGCATGTTTTTTAAATGTGTTACTTTGTTCCCTATAGGTGGGCGGGTCACGTCATAGACCGGCCACATCATATCTTGAGTCTAGACCTGACGCGTAGGCAGCAGTCACCGACATTATCTGAACTAATTTACACATGCCATTAAACTTCTGTATTTTTGTATGTTCCACTAGTTTTGCCCGCAGTTTCGTCCGCTGTTAAATTTATTTTATATAATTCTTAAACAAAAGTAGCCTTAGTTACTTCTTAATACATTAGCTACATTAGCTGTCAGTGAAATTCTCTCAAAAACAAAAATTTTAAAAATATCACTTTGGTAGGTATATATACCGCGTATAAATACATATGCGTTTAGTAAAGCGGTTATTTTGATATAACAAACTGACAATCCAATTTTATTTATTTGTATAGATTCTTAGATAGATTTAAAAAGACAAATCTTCTTAAGTGATTCTTTATCTTTACCAATTCTTGTCGAATTTAAATGTTTTAAATATTAATAGAAACCTTATTTGGCTTAAAATAGCTATTAGATTTTTTAAAAACCAGCAGATGTAACAGCACTTGGGTATAGATAAAATTTGGTGATTTCTTGCAAAGCGAACTGTCTGTCATGATAAACTCTCAAAAAAATATCTGTGACACAAATAAAAAAATAGAAAAATAAGAAAAAAATGGTACGTAAACAACAAGAAACAAAATTTAATAAAATAGCACTAGCCTTATACCCGATCGAACTTTACTCGAATAATCCTAATAAACTGCGAAACAATAGCGTTTAGCGCCATCTAGCTTCAGATTTTATTTAAATGCATTATATTCTTTAGATTTCGGGACAGGCACAGGACGGTGGCCTATTCTCAAAGTAAGATTTTACCGGGGCCTATTCTCATTGTGATACCTTATTAATAGCATATTTAGCGCCAGGTTTACAGTTACAAGTGATGTCACCATGCGCTATCATCACGAGGGGGCCAGAGTTTCATAGCGACACCTCCACATATTCGCAGTTCATTCACCGACATGACAATGGCTGCCATTTTATTGTATTTACAATTTATATTAATGTAGTCAACTTCCGGGTATAAATAACACGTACTATTTTGATATGTTTATAGTTAAGTTTTTATATGCGAGTGACAGGTCCAATAGGGTTGTCACTTTTGAAAATTTTGCCTGACTTTTGTTACAGAACTGACATAAGCAGTTGATGGTAAGAGACGATCTTCGCTTATAGTAGTATAGACACCAGAGATGTTATAACTGTGTTATTATCCTATGACCGATTTTAGGCTTTATGTGCAAGTCTATTGCAAAAATCGAAATGGAACATGATGGTGACAAACACTGTTCTTATGGCGGCAGGCATTGATGCTATAGTACCAATTCGGGCAAGCTGTGGAATTGCACTCTACCACATAGTAAAGGTTTTTTCGTGGAAAGTATTACAATGAGTAGTTGCCTGCGACTTGTTTTTATCTCAATATTTTATTTTTAAAATAAAATTCTAAAATAAAAGTAGCCTAAGCCATATCAGCTTCATCACATCAGCTGACTGCCAGTGAAAGTCCCGTCAAAATCGGTTCAGCCATTTCAAATATTAGCAGGTACAAACAGATAGATAAACAAAAATCTACTATTACTAACTAGTATTATTTACTATAACGTAAATATACAAAATATGCATTTAGTAAAAAGCGGTTATTTTACACAAAGAGACAGACAAACATTCTGAAAATTACTATTTTGGTACATGTATTTTATAAACATACTTATGCATTTAGTAAAAAAGTGGTTATTTTAATTAATATTGTATTAAGACACTTGAATTTTATTTATTTGTATAGATGTTACCGAACCCTTCGCACGCGAGTCCGATTCGCACTTGCCCGATTTTCTAAATTTTCATTTTTCATAGCCGTAGATAACAGAGTAGATGATTAAGACTGATCTAGAAATATTCACTGAGCGGCTATCAAAATAAAGCTAACATCATATTTTTCCATCGTTGGCGCTAGGTAAAACTATTATTCTAATGAATTCATTAATATAAGTCCAAATTTAAACCTAACAATTTCCCTGTCATGTAAATAATTTCTGCTTAGAAGATATGAAGTTAGGATTAGAGATACATCAATATATTTTTGGTTAAAAAATCTACTCTTTATTAGCGTACACCGGTACCGGCACACGCTTTGGATTTCTATTTCGGTGGTCCAGGTTCGAATCCTGCCATGTACCAGTTTTTCTAACTTAAGTTATATTTTCTGAGAGCTCTTATGGTGAAGGAAAACATCGTGAGGAAACCCGGGATTTGTGCGCGATATAGTGAAGGACTATCTGTCTCATCGCGGCACCTAATATCAACGGTTAATCGTGCGTGTATATGTACCTCTGCCTACCTTTCTGGAGATATGAGCGTGACGATATGTATTTATTTATTAACTTTTAAGATAACCTTACTGTTTAGTCATAAGATGTGTATGTTGTAATCTAAAATACATACATTTATTTTGTATTTTAACACTTATGTAGTAAAATAATAAATAAATAAATATATCTGGACTAATTTCACAAATAGATCAGACCCTGAAGTAAGCAAATTACATGCTTGTGTAATGGATGTTAGTCAACGATACGAATACATAGAAATACTTCAATAGATATCAGAATAAATTTAATAAACATCTAGATCCAGAAATACAAACATCTATGTGCATTATACAGATGCCTGTCCCCATCGGAATCGAAACCGAGCCTCGCGGTTGGTCGGTTAGGCGGGTACGCTAACACCTTGACGACGCCACAATGAGGCGAGATATGAATTATAAACAGACAAATAGCCTTGAACATTACAATTTACAATATACGTAATACACCTAGAGAGATTTCCCATATGCTTTCTCTTCGATAGAAATAGTCAGGAGAGCAACTTCTTCGCTATCCCGAACACAATTCTTTCAAACGCAGTAAAACTGCAAAAATACCGACTTCAAGTTCATTACATAAATTATGTAGTCGTTTTTTTTGTTAATATTTCAAAAAAACGCCGAATTAATTTTATTGCGACCATCTCTGACCTATAAAACAAGAATACTTGAGAATATGCTCCTCTTTGAACTCAATTAAAATCAGCCGAAGGTCATTCAAAGAAAGACATTCGAAAGTGTCGAGAAATCAATCGATTTTTTCTTCAAAAAATACTAAAGGGGTTAGCAGATAGAACGCAGGTGCGTGTGAACGCGCGACGCGTGAAATCGCTGCGTTACCGCGGTGTGGTCTGGAGAAAAAATCGTTACAATTACACGAATCATCAACCCCTAGCGGCAATTTCACGGTGACCTCCCCAGTTCGATGTCAAAACAGAACCTTTGTAAAAACGCCGCTATTCGAATTTTAAATTAAACAAAGAGTTTTCTGTTTAACAAAGGCTAGATCGTGAAAATAATCGGCTTCTACCCACAACTAGGATAACAATTTTCCTTTAGCGTTTTCGACTTAGGTTCAAAAATTCGTCTGTATGTTTGTTATTGCTACACCATCAATTCAAAATGTATTTTGATGATTCTTGATTTTTGAGATAATTCATAAATGGTCTCATATATATTTTGTAGCAAATGGTTTCAGTACTTTTTAAGATAACTTAAAAAGTGCATAATGGATCAAGTCAAAAGTTTTGTATACCTACTGTGATTTTAAATACTAAGGGCACAAAATTACATTCTCTCCCAGTAAGCGCTGACGGAAAGACATATCTCCCGAATCTTACAACCCTGACTTAAATAATAAGCATGTTATTTGAAAAAAAAAGTTGCGATGTAGAAATCAACAATCTCAAAACGTAATTCACGAAAACTACTTTTTTGATTTGTGCCCTTATTGCGCGTATGGTGCGTAATTATTTTTTTGACAACATGATAAGGAATTTGAAGTCAGTTTTTTTGCAATTTTAAATTTATTTTAGTCTTTCTCCATTTAAAACCTCCTCATATCTACCTCAAGTTGCCAACGCGTCACCAACATCTTAGATGTCTGTAGGGACATATATATATCTTAACACTATGAAACCCGTCGGTTTGTTACTCTTTCTATGTTATATAAAGGATGGGTATTGGAGACCTTCACCCCGGTTGCAAAGTCATCTATGATCCTTGTAAACCTTGCTTTGTATGATAATCTCGATGACAATCTGTTTGATAGTAATCTGTGAATGAATAAAAAATACAGAAGTCTGGATTCTAAAATCGCATTGTCCACGTGAAACAATAGGTGATATTGAGAAATTGATGTTCAGCTCTGTGTCAGTAAATGGTTAACTTGGTGATCTTGGTGGGTAAAAAGTTGATACTGAAGGAATTCACCAGAATATTAAACAAACGCTTGGAAAGATACTACAGCATAATTATTTTATCATATAAGCTTTCATGTTCAAATATTGCTAGCACTCTTGCCATATCTCTAATCCATTATAGACATGTTTTTCCTCCTATTCTTAATATAAAAAAAAAAAAACAAAAATAAAAACACGGACGAAATCGCGGGTACAGCTAGTTAATCAGTTAATATTAAATAGTTAATCATCTATACATAGTATGATATCTTTAAAACTACGCAACGGATTTTGATGCGGTTTTTTTTAATAGATAGAGTGATTAAAGAGGAAGGTTTTTATGTATATAACATGTATAATATACGCGTGCGAAGCCGGGGCGGGTCGCTAGTAGTTAATAAAATGAATCAAATAATTATAATAAAAGACTTTATTTTCCAACAGTGTGTTTTTGAAAATGTGTTGTGCTTGTAGAACATTCCCGTCGAGAATGCAGTTCTCCATCGTTACCCGCTGACCCATTAACCAATCACATCACTCAAAATAGAGTTCACATCGACCATTTAAAGATATTGTTTCAAACAAAACGTTTGTGTCCTTATAATACACTTTAACCCTGATAATATATATTCTTAACGCGGACATAGTACCTACTTACAAATACGCACTGCACTATCGTCTACAAGCGATATGCTGTTAAAAGTAAAAAAAATCTAACGTTTCTCACACGGTGAGCTCGAAACCGACTTTAATTTTGTTGGTGTTACTCCCGTAATCGAAATAAAAAGTACTACAAGGCGTTCGGTCAAAATTCCTTTAAAAATTCTGATAACGAATGGAAGCGACAAAGCGAAGGTTCGATCGGCGCCAAGATCGCAACGATACGACGATAGAACAGTAATCGTCAATAAAATCTCAATTTAGATGGCACCGATACGGGGTGAGTTACGGACGGACAGACTGAGGAACACGAAAACCTACTCGACGAAGGAATGCGTCACTGACAGGACTTGCTAACGAATTAGGTACTTCAAATTGGGCTCTCGTTTTTTCTGCTCGGTAACCTATCTGTGGTGTGGTCTTTTTAAAACACTAGCAGATTACGCGTGATTGAGATTGAAATCTATTGCAAATTGCCAAAGGCATGGACATCTTTAGTGGTTCTCTTCATAAATAAATGATTTGATTTTTTTGTTTTCACCTGACTCAAGCAAAAATTAGTTATTTGTCATCATTTTAGTTATAAGCAAATTAATCACAGTTTTATTTTATTCAAAATGCATTTTGTGTTTACATCAAGGAGATGATATCTTACATGTTTATTTTTATCAAAAGTGTATTATTTAAGATATTTTTGGCTGTTTACCAGTTCCAGTATCCAAATCCCAATAAACGAAAAAAATTAATAGTTTCTAATTCTAAATCTAGGTACAGGAGGTTACGATTACTATTGAAAAATATTAGTACTTTAAATTGTTATTTTTATCCATTGACAGGGTTTATCGATTAGATACAAAGATATAAATATATAGCAACAAATGAGGTTAGTAATTTAAGATTAATAATAATTTAATGGAATTAACATAAAAGCATGTTTTGGTTAGACACTGGCCACAACTCCCGTCATAATTCTTTCTCTCGTCCTAACCTGGCTAAGGTTAGGTTAGGCTTTTCTATATCTAGTACCTGGACTACTTTTTTTCAGTATATCATGTTTATTTGGAATTATATTCACATATAACTATGCAAATTAATTACTGATGAAATATTAATTCTATATAAAGAAACAATCGGATCGAGATTTGAACCCTGGTTTTCTGCGTTTTAAGGCGCCCGATTTCCCGACCGATCTATTCTAACTTTGTAAATGGCGGCGAAATGTAGCGTCGTATTTTAATTATATCGTAGAAGTTTTTTTATGTAAAACATGATTAATAAATGAAACCTGGAAATTAAACCTTGCTAGATAGATTTCTCGGCCCCGCCTAAATACAAAATTTCAAGAAAATTGTTTCTTATATATACAAGAATTGCTTGTTTAAATGTACTAGATACGTTTTTCGTCGGCTTCATAATCTAGGGCACGAGCACCAGTTTTTAAGCAATTTTTCTATTGAAAATATCCTTACATTTTATTTTTACTTCCCATAGAAATTTGTTTTTGGATGTAGGATGTGCCATTAGTTTTACAAATATATTAATTACATATTTTAAGAAGATAAACATACCTATGTACAGGATCACTCTGTCCCATTTTTGACACTATTTTTTGTATGCGTAAAAGGAGTATATAAAGTTAATATTTATGAAACTAAATATGATCAGTTTTTTTAACATAAAAGAGGGATAGATATTTGTGTGTTTAAATTTAATTATGTAAGATTTTCGCTTTTTAAAAACGCTCCATTGAAGACAGTTGGTAGTGTCAATAAATAACAAATTGTAAAAAGCGTAAATTTAATACGAACTTCAATGATTGGCTCGAACCTCAGAGATAATGACTTGAATGAAATATAAAAAATATTTGACGTACGTGAGTTTTATTATTTCACTTTTGAAAAGCCACAGCTACGTCTGTGCCGCCTTCAAACATTACAATAATTTTGTCGTGACGACGAGTGAAAAAATATAGACACGATATGAATTATAAAATGTTTGGTTTCGAAAAGCTTAGTCTGCTTATTTTAGGAAATTTTATATTCATATACAAATTATTTATAGTTGTATCGTATCTAATTGAGAACCTAACTAATAGTACCCGGATGATCGAGCTTTGGTTTTCTCACAAAAAGAAGGAACTCAAAAAAAAGAAAAAAAAAGAAACTGGGTTTAGAACCAGGGGTTATGCGTGTAAAGGCGCCCGATTTCCCACCTGAGCTATTTTAATTTTATCAATTTTGGCGAAATTTAGCTTTGTATTTTTATGATATAGGTTTTTATTCCATGACAACACAATTAATAAAAGAAACCTGAAAATAAAACTTAGCTAGATCGATTTATCGCCCCCGAAACCACCTATATACAAAATTTCAAGAAAATCGTTTGAGCCGTTTTCGAAATCGCTGATATATACCAGAATTGCTCGTTTAAAGGTATTACATTTAAATATTGTTTTTGGTCCACGATATCGAGTTCAAAATAACGGAATTCTAAAAATAAGACTATTTAACATATATTATATTTTTATTAGATAATGCAATAATGTTTTTAGATTACTTTATAAGCTTACCTACCACATTTGACGCATTTTAGATTACGCAATAACAGATAACAATGTTACAAGCTCTTTTTTCTATAAGTAGAAACTTCGATTAGCACAGCGGGCGGAAAGTTTTTACTTTGCGCCCGGAGGCTAGAAGTATTATAAAAATAATCTAACGGATTTAAATCCATCCAGACTTCTTTGCACATTCTGTATAAAAAAGATAGATAGTATAATATCCGCGCGAAGTTTGGACGACTTTTGACTCCGGGCGGAATGTTGCTGCTTTCCGACTAGAAAAATTATAAAAACAATCTTACTAATTCCGATTTGAATCCATTCAGACTTCTTTACACATGCTGTATAAAAAGACACAATATCCGTGCGAAGTTCGAGCGACTTGGTACTCGTAGTGTCAATAAACATCAGACCGCCGACTGCGGAGCGTTTATAAGGACCTCATTGATTGTCCCCAATCTCAGAGATAAGGACTTGGATGGCATTTAAAAATTAATTTGTCCAACGTGATAAATGATGGATTTGTGTTTTATTATTTCAAATTAAATTAACGATCTCATCGGAACGTCTGTCTTTTCTCACATTAGAGATATCTGGACTGATTGCTTCCATTACCCTCGAGCAGGGCTGTCACATAATAATGCAAGTATAGTAAAAAAATATATATAAATTATTTAACAACCCACCAATGCAAAATAAATAACCAATATAAAATAAATGTTTTATGGAGGTCTGTACACAACATACGTGTTTTTTACGCTTGTATAGGTAATAATGCGGAACCCTTCATTCACGTGTTCGATTCGCATTTGGCCAGATTTTTGTCCTTTTTCAAGTTTCCAATTTATTATAATTCCCTACCTCGAGTCATAAAAAAAGGAAATTGTAGTACTTAAAATAAAATCACAACTTTAACAAATTTCCAAAACTTTAGCATAAAATTATTGTTATTTCTTAATAAATTGGAAAAATAAAATTTGAAGTCTGCCTTTTCACCAGCTCAAAATACACATTAAAATTTTTATATTTTTTTTGTACGTCTAGTTAAAAAAATATATTTGCAGATGTGTTAAATATCAGTGTCTAATAGGTACAATAAAAATAATTAATATTTGTATCAATTGATAGATGAAGCTGATAAAGCTTAAGAAAGAATACATTAATGCCTTCTTAATATTGTAAATGCCAAAATAACTTTGTTTACATGTCAAGCCTTCACTTCAAACTACTGACCCGGTTTTGATGAAATTTATTAAATAGAAACTATTGACCTCAAAAAGGGACTCAAATACATTTCATAGCAAAAAGAAGGGGTTGATGGAGTTGAAAATATAAAAATGAATGGCTAAATGCTTAAGCGGAAAAATCAAGAACGTCTGAATCGATTTGGTTGATTTCTTTTTTGCTGCATTTAATGAAGTCTGAGGAAGTTTCTTAGAAAAAAAAAGAGTAGGAAAATGTTAAGGAACATAAAAAAAAAATTGTAATTTTTCCCACACAAACCTATGAACCAGTCAAGGGTAAAACAAATAAACTTTGTGCTTGGACTTAATTTAGGTTCTTTGTTAACATGAGAAAATGTTGCATAATATTATCAAAACGTATATTTTTTAAGCATTGACAACCCTACTGGAGAACCGACACGTTGTTTTGTAGGTGAGGGCAGATAAAGAGATTAATGCGGAAAGCAATTAATTTTGATTGAGGTGTGTTTTATTAAGTAATGTTTTATTAAGTAATTGTTTTTGTTTCCATCGTATTGATAACGCACCGTGAATCTCAAACGTTTACAATTAAACACTACAACTAATAATGTATTGGTTTTTATGGTTAATAAATATTTTGTTTGGGATGAAAGGTCTATTGTATTTTTTATTTATACTTTTTGAATCAAAACATAGAATTAAACTGTTTAAAAATTATTTTTATTTTACAATTAAAATAAAATAAATCGTAACACATTTATAATACACATATGGCTTCAAATATATTTAAATTTCAAGATTGGTAAAATAATAGTCATAGCAAAATAAATATTAGAGAATTTTAATCCTTTTTGACTTTAATAAATTTAAATAATAATAGATTTAGCAGCCTGCTGTGTTCCTCTATCACGTAGGTATTTTATAATGTCCCTGCGTCTAGGACGAGCCCATCATTTTAGTTATAAATAGTCAGGAATACTAGCAGTAAAATGCATAAGACCCGGGTACGATGGGTTACACTTACTGAATTTATAAAATTTACTGAAAAAACTGAATTTATAAATCTTTTCTGATGAAAAAGGATTGTTACAAAATTGTAAAAAATTCATGTAAAAATATTGTCAAGTATGTTTGATTTTTTACTGTGAATTATAAAGCCTCATTATTCACACTTCTATCTCCCTTTCCCTTTATCTCATCTCTGAACTCTCGTACCTCCCTGACGCCACTGACGATTACTTCCGAAGATTAAACGTCAAATAACAACTGTTGATTTTTTTATATATTTACTAAGTAAATATTTTAGTGGACGTCCGTTTTGCAATACCTTACCCTAAATATGAGGACCCTCATACTACGTGTATAGGAGAAAATCAGGTCTATGTATTAAAACATACAGAACTCGGTCAACCAGAATTCTCAATATTTTTATAAAAATATTTGAAATGATACAAAAAAATCAAAGCTGCCTTTTATACCATGATCGTATAGATAAAGTTCGTCAAAAAACTAATAAGGAATAATGTAACATTATGAGCATTCTAAATTTGTGTTTGGCGTGTGGCTCGTTCCCACAGCGAGCTTTAATACATTTTCCATGTTCCAGTTAGCGCCCCATAAATTGATTAGGGGTCTGCGGCGGTGCTCAAAGTATATTTTTTGTGTTCAACTTAGGGTTGCCAACCCTAATGAAATTCCGGTCGATTCAGCCATTCCTACCGGTTTTGCACCCATAGTTTCCCACTACCCGCGCAATTAAAAAGGTGTAAAGTCAATGGCAATTTTGAAATCTAGAAATACGTACCAACCATGAAATTGAAGGTACTATCTGGAGATAACACTCTTCCTACCAACGATCTGTCCGCAATATTAACATTTCATAGGACCCGTTTGTTTTGACGATGCCAGTTTAGAAAGAGGTAGCAATAATCCTACATATTATAGACTAAGTACACAAATACGACCTGCCCCGGTTGTTGTTTTTTTACCTGTATTGTTAATATTAATTATAAAATTATTTATTTCTTCAACCAAAAGTTAAAAGCCTAATACTGTATTTGGAGAAAACCCTTTAAGTAAATATGGGATTCTCCTAATTACATACGAAAAAATGAATATTAACATTTACAGTTCGGTAACATTTCCAATTTTATTTCAATGTTTTAAATTTTAAATCATTTTAAATATATATTGAATTTCGTGGCATTATACGTTTAAAAGCATATATAGTAGATTTTAGTGGTATTGTACGTTTTGAGTTCAGTTTCCAAGCATATTTTCCGAAATTTTTCATTTAATTGGCAACCCTATTAGAGGGACAGGTAATACGAAGATGCCAAGACATTATAGCTTTTCGAACGTTTAAACATATGTGGACAGTGAGTATTCTATAATTTTCTGTTCTTTTCAAACCTAAATATTTAAGTGCTTAAGTAAAACAAAAAAGAATCAGTGACTAGTAAGACGTTACTTACTTATATTTAAATTAAACGGGTCAAAACGCGTACATAACTTACTTGTTTTATATATCTCGACGTTTCGATCCTGTTGCAAGGATCGTGGTCACGAGAGAGGCCAGTTCTCTTTAAACGTTTAATTTAAATATTAGTTATGGAACGCGTTAGTTTAAAAACTAACGTTACTTACTTTCTTTTAAGTTATTCCTGACATAACTTAAGGTGTATTTCCGATCTTTACTCATGAGTAATTCATTCGGTGCAAATATATTGGCCGACGCGAAATGATATTATGATTAAAAAACGCGATACTCCCTGCCTAACTTGCAAAAGACTTGGCGTGAAGGTATCTATTACTATGTAGCTTTCTGCTTGACAGAGTAGGAAAGTGACAATTTCGTTTAGCGCAGCAGGAGAAAAACAGCTACTTTCCTCACGGAGTGTTGGAAAATCTTTTCACGCTATCTGTATGTAGGTATACTATTAATATATGTATACCAAAACAGTATTTTTTTAGATTTTTTCTCTGTCTGTATGTCCGTCTGTTTGATTTTGAGGGGATTTTCACTGGCACACAGTTAATTTAATAAGCAACGGCTTAAGCAATTTTTATTTTAGAATTTTATTTAAAAAATGTATAAAATAAGATAATTAATTAAAAACGCGGACGAAGTCGCGGGCATAGCTAGTTAGAAATATTATAGCGTTATCTGGGAAAATTTCAAATTTATATGTATCAGCCTGTCATTAGATAGACAGACGGACGAACAGCGGAGTCTCCACAATAATGTGACGTTTTAACCCATTGGGCACAAAACCCTAAAAACCACTTAAGAAATATAAAATAATATTGCTTTTTTACAAAGTTGTTACTTTCAGATAATCTTGCAAGTAACCATCAAAACATAACCAAGAATCCATTAACGTTATTCTGTGAAAATGTATGGGTGTTTTACAGTAAAATCGCCATAAAAGAGTGAACTAATTTCCTAACAGGAAATTACTTTCCTTGACAGCTGTACGATTACCCTAAAAGTTCGCTGAATCATCGCTGTAATATCTGCTTTCAACTTAACCGTATTTGGTATACCAATAAACCCCGAAGTAGACGACGCGTATAGAAATTTTAGTATTACAATCATCTGGTATCATCTATCGTATCTTAAAACGTTGTAAAATATTTATAACCGAGTATTTTTTGGGTTCTGTATCCAAAAGGTAAAAAACGGAACCCTAAGAAAGGATTTGGGCATCGCCACCGATTTATAATGTAATCATTACATATTATAAAACAAAGTCACTTTCTCTGTCTGTCCCTATATATGCTTATATCTTTAACACTACGCAACGGATTTTGACGCGGTTTTCTTTAATAGATAGAGTGATTCAATAAGAAGGTTTCTATGTCTATAACATGTATAGTATACCTGTGCGAAGCCGGAGCGGGTCGCTAGTACTATATACTTAGTATAACATTTCTTATAACTGAAAATCGCCTCTGTGGTGTAACGGTACAGGTGTCGCCTGTTAAGACCGTTAGCCACGTGGGGTCCCGGGTTCAATTC
>DVZL01002294.1:0-15699 GCA_018236625.1 Lasaia peninsularis
TTTGTGGAGTAACGCTCGCAGACCGCATTCGTAATAGTGTGATCAGAGAAAGAGTGGGATTGAAAGAAAGTGTCGGTCCTATGGTTCGGTCATGAACAAAGGATGAAAGACGAAAGATTGACAAAACAGATATACAATACGAATGAATTCCACAACCAAATAGCTCTGAGTCTCCGCAACCGGCGGTTATGCATGAAGAGTATAAAAAAAGAGTATGCGTGTATGTATGTATGTAGGGATCGTGAAATTTGGCACTAGATACTCTCTACCTCCTCAGCAAGGAACCTGGCGTGAAGATATGTATGTATCTAAGTACGTGAGTGTTGTACAATATTGGAAAAATGGTCCATATTCTTCAAAAAACCCTAAATTAAAATAAAAGAAATCATAAACGAACAACAATATTTTAGGATGGGTCTCCATTAGGCAAGTCTTACATGCATTACGTAGAAGTTGATTGCATTAGAATATTGTTTTGAGACTATACATTTGCATGCAATATGCCATGTAAGTAGTTACCAACGTTCTCAATAGATTAGGTTAACATACCTATTGACAGAAGAAGACAGACTAAATCATCGGTAGAAGACCTGCTTTTGTGGTCGGTTTTTATTTCCCGAGTTTTGTTGAAAAATAATTATATTACCAATAAAATCAATAAAAACGCATTATCACTAAATTTTACAATTAATTAAATATGAAGAAAAAAACGGCACGCCTACATAAATCTACCCACGATTAAAAGGTCCCAGGATGTGACAGCCGGTAAGTCCTTTGCTATATCGAGCACAAATAAAATCCCAAATCCGCTTCTCGATTCTAAATACATCAAATACGAGTGTATAGACTTTGATATATCCAGAAATCTTTTGTATCAATTAAACCTTCCACGCGTTCAATCTGAGTTGCAAGAAAAATAAGGAATATATTATTAAAAACAGTTTAATGATGTTATAAAAAAATATTTATTTATTTAATACTTTATTGTACACACATCTCACATACACAAAGGAAAATAAAACAAATTAAAACAAAAATGCACAAAAGGCGAGGTTATCTCTACATACCGAGATTTCTTTCAGCCAACCCAAAATTATCTGAATGCTGTGATTGGAAAACGGAAGGCAAATTGTTTATAAATAATCTGCATCTAAAACCAAATAACACAAGCAAGTTGTAGCTTAAGGATAAATTTATTCGTAAAAAATGAGCAAGTTACATGTAAGCAACTTGCGTTGTGTATGTGCGCCTTTAGTCTAGATACAGACGCTTTTCTCAGACAGTAGCTCACAAGTAGGGAGATATCCAAGTGTTACTTTATTTTACTGAACACAAGGTTAATTGGATAATAAATTAAGTGAATTAAAGGCTCGCCAATCTTGTTCCTTTGCATTTAAGCACAAAGTTTATTTAAAGAACAACACATTGTGCTCTAATTACGTTCTTGTTTCTTGTGTTTTTTGCTTTATTTCACGGTAAAATGCATGTTTAAAAATATAAAGGTATTGCAGTATTATCGCAATAGCGTTTTGTATTGTCTTATTATGATTTAGAGATAGCAGCAGGCTGCTTTCTTACGAAGCAGAGTGTGTAAAAGAAAGCAAATAAGGGAAGAGATTTGATAGTAAAAGGTCTTTAGAAACTATATAATATGTTAACGGTAATTATTAGATTGGAACACGAGATTTGCAGACATTGATGTGATAATGGCAGTCGTACGAACATAGTGATGGTACCGATTCAGGAGAGCGGTGAAAGAGAGAGAGCGAACCCGAATGAGATAAAAATAAGATAAGAATGAGATAAGACAGCGGACAAGCACATAACTCTCTTGATGGTAAAAGATAATCGTAGGATATATATGCTGTATATGTTGTAGGTGCGTCAATGTCTTGTCGCCGCGATGATATTCTGACGTGAAGTATACGCTAAACTCCAGGCCGGCACACGGCTTGACAGCAAAAGGTAAGGCGGAACTCACCCAAGCGAGCGGGCTAGGTGCCAGTTCTAACTTGGTCTACCCAGAAGAAAATGAGAAAGTAAGCCTAATCCTAGATTTAGACTTCAAACATATTCAAATATAGGGCTTCCTCACCTGACGAGCATTCAGAAAATCTACATACGTTATTAAAACTCATCAATAGTATGGATGTCCGAATCTCTAACCAATAGACCAGTGAAGGCCTTGTATATAAATTCTAAAAAATAACCTTTCACTTTAAAAACAAATTAAAAAGAAGCTTTTTTTATAAATAAATAATAATTGTGATACAATGCTGTTAGAATTATTAAGAAACTAATATTCATATGCCAGAATAATGGCGAGATGTGAGGAATAGCTTAATATGTATATTAACACCGATTGTACCACATTTAATGAAATATTTGAATTTGACATATCCTTGGACATATTACACAAATTGTTCTAATCCCATAATAAGCAAATCGTATACTTGTGTTAGGGGTGTTAGATAACGATATTAATATGTAGGAATACTTAAATAGATACCAGAATAAATTTAATATATCAATGTGGTATCAATTTTAAATGTATTATTTCTCTACCTTTATAATTCTTTGATCGCCTCGTTAGTCGAGGCTCGAGTTTGATACCCGACGGGGGCAGGCGTTTGTTTGATAATCATAGATATCTGTATTTTACGGTTATATATATAACAATATGCAAGCGTTATATATATAACGCTTGCACCCTTCGGGTATCGGACTCGAGCCTCGACTAACGAGGCGATCAAAGAATTATAAAGATAGAAAAATAATACATTTAAAATTGATACCGTCCAAGTCAAAGACAATATTATAAACGTACAAGAAGGTGAAACTCAAAATAAACTAAAGCTTAAAAGCCAAAAAATACACGAAATGTTGAATTCAAAAGCCATTGTGTTCCAACAAACAAACCAAAAACTCGACGAATATTAATAGAATAATTTAGAAGCACCTGTTAGAACAAAACTGCGAAGATATTACACCAACAAATTCAAGTCAATGGTTGGATTAAGCTTTTCTTAGAGGCAATGTGTCTTCCTCAGTGTTATCTGCGGGGCACACCTGTCGCTCGGAACTTTGCGACGACTTTAATTAGCCGCTGTGATGACTCGCGTCGGTTCATTAATTATATCAAGAATTGCGGTTTGATGATGTCAAAATAAAGTTTCGTCGTCAACTGTTACTTATTCATTTATTTATTTAACACTGTATTATAAAATTCTAATACATTTGTGGTGAAGCGTAGTCAGTAGTCGATTGGTATAAACTACTTTTTTTATAACATGATAGGAAGGCCTTTAACTGCCATCTCACCTAATGTTAAGTGACGATGCGATCGAAGGTGGAACATGCATACCCAGATACAGTTATATTGTACCGGGAATACACTCGTAGGCAGCTAATTCCACTCTTTAGCTGTTTGCATTAAAAAAGTTGAGCCAAATCGCTTCGTGCGGATAGATAGTATATCAACAACTTATGGTTGGAGCGACCGTCAGCGCTTTTTTTTCTGATGTTGGAATGGGGTCGGATGAATCGGATTGTGTAATTCTTTCGCACACTCATCTAAATGTATTATGTAAAAAACCGACAAACGAGCTATCTTGCGCCGATGTTTAAGGCTCTGCAATTTAGTGTTGGTCAGGGCGGTGTCACCAACAAGTTTCTAAGCTCGCTTTTCCATCGAATCCAAAGCAGCCAGCTGGTATTTGGCTGAACTATCCTAAAGGTGGCAGCAGTACTCCATACAAGATCGAACTTGTACTTGCTACTGCTATAAATATAATCAAACTTTCTGCCTAGGATTGGATCTGTGGTCGATATGGCGACGGATTTGCCACCTGTCTCATCATGGGACCTAATATCGTCGGCTAATCATGGGTGCATATGTATCTCTGCCTACCTTGTCGGAGATATGGACGTGATGATATAATATATTTTATTTCTAGAACAAAACAAGTATTTATCTCATTTTTCTTTCGGATTCTTTTTTTTTTTGTAGTAGGAAATAAGCCGAACTTTTTTCCTATACTGCAAAGTATTTTCTTACTACTGTAAACTTTGAGAAGATACAGCCAAAGATACTCAGCGGGCTTGTCTTTTTCGAACTTTTTGTCAGTATAATGCACGAAACTAAAAAAATATAACATGCTTGCGATTTTGTCCGCGTTTTTATCTAATTATTTGTATGTATACATTTGTAAAATAAAGGTAGCCGAAGTTATTCCTTATTACATCAGCAGTCTGCCAGTAAGATAATCGTCAAAATCGGTACAGCCCTTTTAGAAAATTTAAAAAAATATTATTTTGTTATATGTATACTACTACCTTTTAAACATACATTTTATATGCATTTATTAAAAGGCGGTTATTTTAATATTACATACAGACACTCCAATTCACCTAGATACAAATAAATAAAATTGGAGTGTCTGTATGTAATATTAAAATAACCGCCTTTTACTAAATGCATACGTATGTTAACAAGGTACATACACCAAACTAGTATGTTTTAGCATTTCAGAGATTAGCGGGTACAAACAGAAAATGTTTTGGTACCTTGTAAATATACATAATATGCATTTAGTAAAAAGCGGTTATTACATACAGACACTCCATTTTTATTTATTTGTGTAAATTGACGTTCTGTATTAGTTTCCATTTTATTTCAAGCTTTTTAAATATGTTTAACAAGTATAAGTCAATAATAAGAGGGTTATAATACAAAAATTGCATATCCTAGTCGCACGTGGCGGACTGTACTTATCTCGCTTGGCTTCCCACCCTCGGCTCGTCCGCTCAGGCAACAAGTATCGTCAATAATCATCCTTTATAACATAGCACTTGTAGAATCTCCTCCATGTTTGTAGTTTGAGATTTTATTTTAGTCTAGCCGTGCTCGCGACTCGTCCGCGTTTTTATTTAATTGATTTATTTCAAATATTTCTAAATTAAAATTCTTAAGTAAAAGTAGCCTAAGATGTGCCTTATTAAATTAGCTATCTGCCAGTGAAAGTCCCGTCAAAATCGATTCAGCCGTTTCAGAGATTAGTGGGTACAAACAGACAGACGAGTAATTCTAAAAAATACTATTGGAACGAAGTTCCTTATCGCGCGTTGTGAAATGAAAGGGGGCTAGACGGAAAAAAAACTTACGAAAAAAGTTGGCACGACACTTTTTGCTATAGTAATCTGGCGATGACATACACACCGCAGTTTATTATTTTATTTATCTCATCGATTATTTTTTTTTAATTTATCGATTAATTAGTGAAGAAATTGTAATAAAAAAAATAATCATAAACTTAATTATATCCGGGTGTTCATTGACACCTCTTAACTTTTTTTTAATATTACATACAGACACTTCAATTATGTTAATTTGTATAAACTAGCTGTGCCCGCGACTTCGTCGGCGTTTAAATTTTGTAAATATAAGTAGCCTAGGCTATCCTTATTACATCAGCTGTCTGCCTGTGAAAGTTCTGTCAAAATCGGTTCAAGCAGACAGACAGAAAAACAGTAAGACAGACAGATAAAAATTCGAAAACATACTATTTTGATATATTATGTACCTTGTTAACATACGTATGTATTTAGTAAAGAGCGGTTATTTTAATATTATATACAGACATTAATTTTATGCATTCGTAAAGACTAGGTTACGTCCGTGGTTTTGCGTGGCATTTCTCCTTCACCCACGACGTTTTTTCACACAACTGTGAATATTTTTTTACATATTTACCAAATCAAAATATAATTACGCTCATATCACTGATGGGTTAGACGGTGATACTTATGCACCCACGATTAGCCGATGATATTGGGTCCCATGATGTAAAGGTGGCAAGTCCGTCGCAATATTGGGCACATATCCCGGATTTTCTCACGATGTTTTTCATCACCGAAAGCACTCCGAAACTGTACTTAAGTTAGAAAAACTCATTGGTATATGGCGGAGTTCGAACCTGGACTACCAGTAGATTATACTTAATACCCTGGCCTTAAGCGACATACTTACAACATCTATGGTGTCTATAGGCCACGATTGTAGCTTACCATTAGGAGAGTTTCAGAAACATAATGGGTACAAACAAACAGACCGAAAAAAATCTAAAAAATGTTGTTTTGGTATATGTACCTTGAAAATATACGTGGTACGCACTTAGTAAAAACCGGTTATTTTAATATTACATAGACATTCTTCTCCGTGTTGGTCCGGGCTCCGTTGTAGAATAGGCCAACTGCCTTCCACTCAGGCAGCTCGTGAGAGGCGAGCACAGGGTCTATTGTCTATTGTCACCAACACCGTGACATTGACTAGGTGGTACGCACCATTTTCACCTTTGGAGTCTATAGGCGACGTGTATTTCTTACCATCTGGAAATCCGTCTGCTTGTTTGTCTTATATTTTTTTCTTTGAACATTGTTAACTAAGCCTTAAGTTTTAACGTTCAAAAAATGTATACCATGTATACTTATTATATATATATATTCTTGTATCTATTAAGTATTTTGCTTACTTTGCTTACTTTGGGCTTAGATTTATGTAATTTGTCCAGGTTTTTTTTTTTGTTTCATATATAAAACCATCAATTGTCACTCACCTAAACAGTAATGGGGATAAAAACCACAAGGGACAACTATTATTTCATGGTTTAATAATAATAAAAAGAACCCTATTTAAGCCGTCATCAAATACTGTCCTCGAGTTATATGAGTACAGATAGCATCTTGATTATTATCAACTTGTCAGTCTAATAGTCTAACCCATGTTTAGAGAGCCGATGGTCGAGTGGTTCGCGCGTTGGACTTTTCAATAGTCCAAAAAGTTTATCCAACTTAATTATTTTCTTGCAACTACTTCTTACTAACTAAACACTCATTTTTATTTTTTTATTTTTTATATAATATAGATGTCATAGATATATTTTAAGTTTTTTTTTAGGTTCAGGTAACCGTTTCTTTTGTTTTTTTTTTGTTTCTAATTTTATTGTTTCTTTTTTCATCATGCCATTTTTTTTTCTGTTGGTCCAAAGGTTGACTGGTAGAGAATGCTATACGAATTAAACTCGCCTCTTGTATAACACATATTTTGTATATGATGAAAAAAGATTAAATAAATAAATTTTCTGAGTGCATAAATACAATCTTAAGCAACGTTATAACTTTCAGATAAAAAAACTTACCAAGGAATCGAACCGCGCCTACATCAAAGTCGGATACCGCCAGCACTCGACCACAAAGGCGATACACTTAACCCTAAACTTGACTATTTTTCATTTATTATTTAAAGCAACGTACTTGAATACGCATACATTTACTGAGAATCTTAGACGGGTTTCCCTCTGGGGGACCTTCTCAAGGCATTCTCAGAGCCCTCTCAGCTGACTGAACATCAAACGACGAAACTCCACTACGCAACAGTCATAATCAGGCGTTTAGGCTTTCTTTGATAAACATTAGCGTCTTAGAGAATTTAATTTGCTTTCACTTATCCTGTAGAGCTTGCGGATTGTTTTCGGACTAATCTTAAAGTTCAGAACTATAATTTTACACAAAAGGACTTCGATCATTGGAAAATGAGCGGCTTATTTGCGGAAATGTTTTGGTTTTTTAGTGGAAAATGGCAAACTGTTCTTATGCTTAATTTGATCTGGTATCTTTTTTTATTATTATTAATAATACACACCGCAATCACCATTATTATTATCTCCTGCAAAACTGCTTAAGCAGTAACTGCTGGTAACTATTTAAATATTTCAATGTAACAGATAATTCAACTGTGGATTCCTTATGCTTATATACCCGACTAACTGCTTAGTTACCCAGGGAGACATCATATGATAAAATACGGTATAAAGCTAAGAAAAAGAAAAGTTTAAATCTCTTTATAATGTTACTTTGCATAATCGAGATCCTTACTATCAAAATCCTAAAACTAAAAAAAATATCTTTCGAATTTTATGAAGATATTCATATAATACCAATTCTTTATATTCGATTTTTGACGTTTATAATTTTTTCTTTTTCTCTATCATATATTTTTCTCCAATTACACCTTTAACACGTTTAAATAAAATGTTTACCGTGTGGGGTGTGTCCCCCGGGATTTCAAATATCGACATATGCTGTGCGTTTTACGCGAACATAATTTTAATCCACTCGACGGCTTTCGTACCCGAGTCCCCCCGTTCATTAAGTACTGTTTTTAATATATTTATTATTCATATTTGTCGTAAGGGTGAAAGCAAAAAAAATATATTTATTTCACATGCAGAGGATATTCGTCCTGGACTTTATTTTATGAGACAAGAGTATTACTGATTATCACTTAAATTTAGAAATATATACAACAAACAAAAAGACCTAAAACATTTGGAACATTAATAATTATAATTTTTTTGTCAAAATCGTAACTTAGGCACAAAGGATTACATACATAATATTCTGTGAAAATTTGGGAAAATTTGGGAATTCTGGGAAAGTTCATAAGATACAGCCTGGTGAAAGTCAGACAGAAAAGCGGACAGCGGAGTATTAGTATTAGGGTTCCGTTATTACCTTTGGGTACGGAACCAATAAAAGTGTCTATTTTCGTAAAACGTCTGCTTAAATTGGTTCTAGAATTTTTTATATGACAAAACAATGCACAAACATATGGCTCTTTTTGTACAACAACTAAATGAAATAATCAATATAAAAAATATGTAAGATTATACATTTCAAATCATCTATGTTTACATTTAAGCAAATGATTAAACCGCTTTGTGGCACTCACCAAAGCGCGTATCAAAGCGAGTTATATCCAATATTGATTGCATGTCGTAACTAATATGCGAATCGGAGCCATTTATAGATCGTAACTGGCTAAGCGGCCAGCGGCTATCCATTACCAATCTGGATTAGCATTCTACACATTCTGTTGAAATGGATTGAATTATGTTTGGAAAACTATTGTGAATTGAGTTTAGTTTGATTTGCAATCAAAACTAAATTCTTTATTTCACATTTACCTACGAATATTTTCAATACTAATTCTTAAACTCAATTAACAAATACTGGACGCAATTTTGTTACGCGCTTACTAATTTTTATATTATATCTCTATCTCATTTTGACGCAAGTAAGAAAAAGATAAGATAGGCTGTCAAATTAGTATTCAACGTTTTTGCAGACGTTTATAAGTTAGAAATTGGCACCATCAGCTGTTTTAAATAAAATAAAATGACGAGGTTTTCCCAGCTATATGATAGAATAAGATGTATTTAGGAGGAAAATTGTCTCAGTGGCTAAGCGTAGTTGGTTTCCGAATTAAATATACGAGATCTTGGATCCAATTATATTTATTTATTTAATCTTTTCTGTACCTCATATACAAATATGTTATACAAAAGGCAAGCTTAAGCCGTATAGCATTCTCTACCCGCCAATCCTTGGATCAACAGAAAAAAGACACAATAATGGCAGATGCATAAAAAAGAAACAGTAAATTTAGAAACAAAATAAAAAAAAATTAAAAATATATCTAATTACATCTAAAAATATAAAATAAACAAAAAAAAGAGTATTTAGTTTGCTAAGTTAATTCCGTAAGAAGTAGTTGGGGGACAGGTCTTTTAAAAGAGATCTTTGAATGCAATTGCTTAAAGTGAGAAGGAATATCGTCCCATCGACGGGAAGACTGAATAGAAAACGAGTTTGAACGAAAGTAAGAACGGTTTAAAGGTATGAATAGAGTAAGAGAATTGGACAACAGTTTTTGCAAGTCATGTGTGTCTGAAAGAAGAGTAAATTTGGACTTCAAAATGAATTTCAATTGGATTCTGAGATAGACTAACTAGTACTTAGAGTTTTTTTTTCTAAAAAATTTAACATTGCCTCGGATAGGATTGGTGAACGAAATGACGAAGGACTTGCCATCTGCTACATCCCGGGACCTAATATCATTTACCTCTACGTACCGCTGCGAGGATATGGGCGTGATAATATTTTATTTATTTTTGAGAGAAAGGGAGAATCTTTAAGAGGTGTTTATTACCGATGGCAGTTACTATAATCATCAGTAAATTATATTATCTTATAACTCTGCCCGCGACTTCGTCCGCGTTTTTATTTAATTATTTTATTTTCCACATTTCTAAAATAAAATTCTAAAATAAGAGTAGTCTAAGCTGTTTCTTATTACATCAGTAAGTCCCGTCAAACTCGGTCTAGTCGTTTCAGAGATTACTATCCGACAAACAGACAGACAGACAGACTAAAAATCTAAAAATTGTTGTTTTGATATTATATAATACATATGAATTTAGTAAAAAGCGATTATTTAAATATTACATACAAATACCCCAATTTTATTTATTTGTATAGATATTATAATTGAATTATCTAGCATAATAAGTTGTCTAGTCTTGATGAAACTATATACACATTTAAACAAATGATTGAACCGCTTTGTGGCATTCACCAAAGCGCGTATCAAAGCGATATATATCCAATATTGATTGCATGTCGTGGCTAATATGTGAATCGGAGCCATTTATGGATCGTAACTGGCTAAGCGGCCAGCGGCTATCCATTACCAATCTGGATTAGCATTCTACCACATTCTGTTGAATTGGATTGGATTATGTTTGGAAAACTATTGTGAATTGAGTTTAGTTTATGAATATTTTCAGTGTAAATGCCTAAACACAATTTAAATCGAAGTAATTCAGCTCATGTTGGTGTTGTTAATAAAACTAAAGATATATATTTTTATAAATAATGCAAAACTATATTAGTAATGCTTTAATCTGACTAGACGAATTTGTAGAAATACATGGAACCTTAACTGAACTTAATTATATTATTTAGATATACAAATATACAAATAAATAAAAAATAACCGCTTTTTACTAAATGTATATGTACGGTTAAAAGGTACATACACTAAAACGCGGGCAAAGCTAGTACTCTATACAAATAAATAAAATTGGAGTATCTGTATGTAATATTAAAATAACCGCTTTTTATTAAGTCCATAATATGTACTCGTATATTTACAAGGTACTTACATATACCAGTACTACATATTTTAGATTTTTTGTCCGTTTGTCTATTTGTCTGTTTATACCCGCTAATCTCTGAAACGGTAGGGCTGATTTTGACAGGACTTTCACTGGCAGACAGCTAATTTAACAAGGAACGGCTTAGGCTACTTTAATTTTTAGAAATTTATTTTAGAAATGTATAAAATAAAATAATTAATTAAAAACATGGACAAAGTTGCGGGAACAATTAGTCTATTACATAACGATCTTTTCTGCTATTTTAGTTTCTCAATGAATAATGTACTTAAGAAGGACGCGGACAAATAAATAGAAACACAAAACCAAATTATAATATAATATTTATATAGTAAAATTTACAATGTCAATACAAAACATAATTCCAAAATCATGTGTTTTTTTAGTTTTTTTTTTCTTAAGTCATGGTTCTTAATACTAATACAAGACTTGCTAAGGCAAAATATACTTTTCTGTCATTTAAAGCTTGATCTCAGGCGCTTCTGCCTGAGTATATTATAGCCTTTATAAGACAAATTTTATCAAGCGACTGATTTTTTATGAGATAAAACAACGAACAAGCACACGGGTCCACTGATATACGCCATAGATATTGTAGGTGTGTCACTGTCTTATGGTCGGGCTGCCTACCAGAAAACCAACCACTGACCATCTGGGACTTCTGTGTTGCAGAGCCATCTGAGCTCTGCAACACAGAAGGGAAACTAGGCACAAACCTAGATTAGATCGAATTCAATGAATCCAGGTTTCCTTACGAAGTTTTCCTTCACCGTAACAGCACTCAGAAAATGTACATAAGTGGTGGAGTTCGAACCTGGACTACCGGAATGGAAGTCCGAAGCGCGTACCACTAAGTCACTGAGGCTCACGCAAACACAGAGACTGCGAACTGCAAAATAGGACAGTCTGTTTAAAATACTGTATTTTCTCACACAGTTCTTCTGATGGTAAGATATGACCATGGCCTTTAGACACCACAGATGCTGTACTATGACCGGGGGGTTAGGCCTTATGAGTAACTCTACGCTACCCTCCGGACCTTGAAATATAAAACAATTAATTTTATTTTGTTAAATTATAATTGAGTTTATATATTATATGTTTTATTTCTTTATTATACATTAATGACTATTTTGGTAACATTTGATCTGTCTCTTTATTCTACAAAATCTATCTCAATTTGGAACCTATTGACTATTACAGTCGCCAAGGTTAAAATAATTTCCTAATAAACTATTTCTAATTTATGTAAATAATGGTGTATTGTTATTCAGCGAAATCTTACTCAATTTAGGACTATAGTTATAGTCGTCATGTTTAAAGTCATTTTCCAATCAAAAGACAGCGACCCCACATCACCAAATCGTCACCATAATAATAGGTGTCGACTGTCGATCTAATTCAAAATTCACAGTCATTACGATAACCCTCAAGTTAATATGAGTTATGACTTATTATCGACTATTACCCCACATCACAAATACCCCATGCAGTCCAAATGACATGTCATTGCATTGTCACCTACGAAATTTACGAATGTGGCAACACTGGGGATGACCATGCTCTATCTCTTTCCCCCAACTAAAATTACTATTCTATCTCTGTCTTTAGATATTTATTATAATTTTATGCGGCGGTCTTTGGCGCTTTGTGCTTAAACGATGTCCTCGACGGGTTTTTGTTGTTAAAGGGAGGGTATGAAATGTAATAACAGCGGTATCGAAGTCTGCGCACTGAATATTTATGACATTTTTTTTCATGCGAGATTTAATTCGGTGATTATGGGGTGTCAGTTGTTTGTAATTAAGTTATGGAGATACAAGTTTTGATTCAAGTTTATTTATTTATTTAATACTTTATTGCACAAAAACCTTAAAAAATATAAAAAAATGGTGACAAAAGAAAATGCACTTAATTTTTCCACTACTTCGTTGGTAGTTTGATATTTTTTTGCGCTGGTAACTCGTGGCTAACATTAAATTTTTTTGTGTTTTGAACACACCAATCTATGTCTGGTTAATGTTTTTTCTGCAAATTTTTTCTGCAAATTTGGAAGCAATTTGATATTTTTGCAGTTACTTATAAATAAAAAAAATATGCTCGTGTCCCGAAATTGGTGTTTTAAGGGATAGTTCCTATCCCGTTTTGAAGTCGGCTACCTAATATATGACTAGTTGCTAAGTGCTAGTTTTTAAATAGAGCGAATGCCATCACTTCTGCAACCCAGAAGAGAAACGAATTCTAGATTAGGTGGAATTCCAAGACACGAAATCGGATTTCTTCACGATGTTTTCCTTAACCGTAAGAGCACGCAGAAAATATACTTAAGTTAGAAAAAAACATTGGTAAATGTCGGGGTAAACCTGGACTACTAGTATGGAAGTCCGAAACCCCTTACCGTTTCTTATTTATTTTCATGCTAAATTTCATTAAAATTGATATACTAATTTAATTGAAAGAGAGAAATAGACAAGTAGAATTTCGGTTTTATGGCATGAATATGACAGTTCCTTTTTTAGGGTTTCGTTCAAAATGGAACCTTATTACTGAGACTCCAAAGTCCGTATGACTGTCTGTCACCAGGCTGTATCTCATAAACCGTGTCAGCTAAAGTGTTGAAAATAGTAATGAATACTAAAAACAGCATAAATAAAAATATACATATGCATTCTCCCATACAAGAAACATTATTTTTTGCCGTTTTTATTGATAAAAATGATACGAAACCCTTGGTGCCTGAGTGCCTCGCACTTGGCAGGTTTTTTTATGTATGTTTAGAATTATATTGAATATAGCTTAATGGTAATCTCATACAAGTTTTAGGGCAATCGATAAATTACTTTTTGAAATATAGACAAAAACAAAAAAACAGTTACATAGACGAAAAAAAATCACTTTCTATCCAAAGTTCATTAGAATCAGTTCACTATTCTGACGTTAAAAACAAAACAAACATGCAGACGTTCGCATTAATATTAGTAGGGATTTCTACGTCACCTTTCCCTACAAAAAAACTGTCGCACGCGTCAAACCGTATTCTTTTTAAACACTAACGAATATTTGAACAAAACATAACGAGCTAAAAGTAAAATACCGTTGAAGTTGTCATTCTTATCCACTGGGGCGTTCATCCCTGCGCGGAGCTTAATAATACACTATTATACTATTTTATTAATAATAATGGCGGCGATTATTGTCATTAAAATAAAATCATTATTATTGACGAATGAGAGCGGTTCACGAAATAAACACAATTGACTTTTGCCATTTCGTTGGCTCTCAAAGATGAAGGTATTTAATTGTATTGACCCTACGGCTGTTTTCACTTCATTATTGTGATTTTAATAAAATACGTTTTAGAAATGGATGCTATTATTAAAAAGAGAAATAAATAGAAATTTTGAGGTTATTTATGACTGCATTTTTTTAGATTTAGAACAAAATCGTAGCACAGTGAAACTGTTATGTAAATTTTTTCACTGTTGTTCTAGGAAAATTGCAAATTAAAACTTTTATGTTTTTTGGTGATATTCGAACATGTAGGTTTTTCATTATTTCGGACACTCGACTATTGTATTTTCTTATATTGAAATTAAGTAGGTTTTAGTTATACTTATTATTAGTTACAAAATTGAGAGATTAATAAAACTTTCTTAGATTAAAAGTGACACGGAGACTATTATTATTTTTTGGCGTTTTGCGTTTTCAGTGCAATAAAAAATTGTACAAATTTACGTAGATATTTATGTCTGATAGAAAATTAGGCAACAACAAAATGACAATTCAGAAAGCAATTAAAAAAAAGCCTTAGCTAACTTAATACAATATTTTAATTTTATTTTAATGGGCTTCAAAAACTTGGAGGTGGTTCCAAAAAAAATGGGATTCTACGTAGTTATTTTAAGTCAGTGCATTGCAAATCAAAATTATCGTATTTTATAAAATTATTTTTTGCAGAATTTTTTTATTCGTCTTTTTTATTCTTACTTTACATTGAAAATTATAACGTTACATAATAAATAAACAAACTTACAACTTCGCATTGGTCAACAGTGAAAATAATTTAAACGCACCAGAACTGCTAAAAAATCTATCATTATTGTGATGTCTATAAATATAACGTTTTTTTTGTTGATTTTTTAAAAAGCGCTGCAGCAATTGCTGTCAAATGTATGTTCCCACACCTGAAATATTTTTTATCTTACTAAACCAAAATCAATTTTGATGATTTTTGTAATTAATCTAGGGTTTGTGTTATAAACATACAAAGTAAAATCAAAGTAAACAGTAGAATTAAAAATCTTCATCTTTATGAAGTCGATTTAAAATTATATATTAAAATTAAACAAACGTTCAGAAGTTCCCAACATTTTGGTCAAAAGGAAAAAAGTATTCATTTTTTTTTAATATTTAATAAATTATTAGTAAAGGAATTGCTGCAAGCATTCGTGGAAAAATTCGAATAGAATTAGAAATAATAATGATATTATTATTCATCCATTCCATTATACACAAATACACAATTACAAAATTAATAAAATTAAGGTAACAATTAACAAAACTAACAACAGTAACAAAATGATAACGAAAAAATAACAAAATTAATAATAACAACAAAATCCGC
>DVZL01002295.1:0-15699 GCA_018236625.1 Lasaia peninsularis
AATTAAGGCAATAATTAACAAAACTAACAACAGTAACAAAATGATAATGAAAAAATAACAAAATTAATAATAACAACCAAATCCGCGATTTTAATAAAGCAATGAAACGTATTCGTACGTGAATACACACGAATACTCGAATGACGTTTATTTCAAAATAGCGAACCGAAATTTTGTATTCCTTGAGATCGACGCGTCCCCGTACCACGAAGCACTAACGATAGTTGTCAAAAAATATTGGACTAAATTAAAAAGGTTATTACTTTCATATAACCCCTATATACTCGTATTTTTATTTCGATTGAATATGGTCAGTAAATTCAAATTATGCAATATGTACTTATAAATTGTTATTCACTTATTAAGTATGGGACATATAAAAATATTAGTATATAAAAACAGAAATTGGGGTATGTTTAATAATTTTCTTTATAGTTTAAAAAAAAGGTAAGTTCAGAAGAGAATCGAATTCAGGCTTACTGACACCTTAATCTTACATATAATTGGTTTTTAAATATACATAATTTGCAGCACTAACGAAAAGAAAATAACTGATTAAAGTACAGATTGAGAAGTCGGCCACAACGACGATATAAAATCAAAACGAAAAAAATGTACGAGAAAAAAAATAGATACATACTTTTTATCATACATAACACATGCTCACATTTAAAGAAATGTGAGCACGTGCGAATAAAAATTAGTAATTTATATTATCAAGTGACAACCCTAAGAATACCTATTCCTATTATTGAACGTAAACATTAACCTATGTTTACGTAAACGCCTTGCTAGAAGCTGTGTTATTGGCACATGGCAGTTGGCGATTGACCAGTGCCTTCTATACAATAAGGGTACTTGGGGCCCTGAACTGGGGCCCCATATAAATGTATTTGCTTGATATAAAATAAAAACTTTTTCGGTACCTTTTAATATTGATATATTAGCTTTCCGCCCGCTGCTTCGCTCTCGTGAACTATTTTAATAACACATAACTTTTGAAGGGTTGACATTTTCCGAATTATAATACTTACTGCGTAAAAACACGCCTTCTTTTTAATATAGTCGGTTAAAAAGTAGCCTATGTTCTTCCTCTAGGTCAACTCTATCTGTGTACCAAATTTCATTAAAAGCGTAACAGACGGATAGACAAAGTTACTTTTGCCTTTTTAATATTAGGGTGGATTAAAATCTTACCCTACGCAGCAACTCGCACGGATAGCCACCGTATGTATATACACACGTAGCAGAGAATTCATTTTTTAATTTTAATAATATTAATAACTTTCACTTACATGTATAAATGTAACTTTTAAGCATTTTTTATATTCTTTTATTTTTAAAATTTAATTTGTTTTTTTTAATGTTACATTTTCGTGTTTTGGATTATTACAAGAAATATTTATATTCTATAAATTCTTTTGAGCCCCGGTTTGCTTTGAGACGACTCTGTCGAAAGCGATAGAACAATGCTAGAGATCGTCGTAGGCATTGGGTTTGTTTACGTACAGATTGATTGCGCACGTAAGTTTGCGGTTAGGAACTAATTAGTCGATTTAACAACAGTTAACTTCATTCGAAACTAAACTTTTATCGAAAGGGTAGTTATTTATTTACAAACATACATATCATACTTGCCTAGCTTCCTCCGTATTCATATATACATAAGAATCTACGGTATTCTACAAAATACGCGGGTTCCGCAGATTCTTGACACCACCCTCGGATAAAACAGGAGCACATCGGCTGTGCCTGCGACTTCGTCTGCGTTTTTATTTAATTAATTTACTTTAAAAACTTATAAAATAAAAGTAGCCTAAGCTGTTCCTTGTTGAAACGAGGTTAAATTTAACTTTCATGTGATCTAGATAAATGAAAAATAAATATCTTCACGCCCATATCCCTTAAAGGGTCGGTAGATACATATGTACCCACAATTAGCCGACGATATTAAGTCACATGGTGTGTCAGGTGGCAAGTATAATTATTTCTATAGTAGTTCAAAAAGAGATTCAAAGTGGTCTTATTTTAAATAAAAATATTGACTATTGTAAAAAAATATTGACGAGTGTAAAATGTACTAAAGTTAAATAAACTCATTTGTACATGACGGGGTTCGAACCTGAACTGAAGTCCGAAGCACGTACTACCAGGCAACCGACGACTCTAGGTTAACGCTGGTCTAGATAAGTAACTTTTTTATTTCTTTTCGTATATCGAAAAGCGCGATACTAATTGCCTTCTTAAATATATATCTATATGACTATATGAAGTATGACCCACCTTACAACACAAAAATCATTAAAATCCATATGGAATTGATATACGTAACAATCACAGAAAAAACTATGTTCCATTTCAGGACTCCTTACACAAAAGATACCTTATTACGGAACCCTATTACTAAGACTCCGCTGTCATCTGTCTGTTAGGCTTTATTTCATAAACCATTTTAGCTAGAAAGTTAAATTTTTGACAAATGATGTACTTATTATATTATAACAATACTAAAAACTAAAACGCGTGATTTTTTTGTCTATTTCACGGATAATGGTACGGAACCCTTAATCCGTGATCTCGACTCATACTTATCCGGTTTTGAATAAGTATTATTTTATTTAAGTTACAAAAATTACATTACTTGGCAACTTATTAAACACTTACATTTAAGGTAATTTTCTTCAAACTTAGCCCTCATCTGCTTGTACGACTCCAGACATTTCTGATATTCACTCTGCTTTCGCTGCACTTCTTCGGACAACTGCAAATAAAGAATAATTACTGTGAATGAATCAAATCAAATTTACAAATCTACACAAAAAAAATAAAATTTGAGTGTCTGTATGTAATATTAAAATAACCGCTTTTTACCAAGTGCATATTTAGAAGGTACATATACCAAACTAACATTTTTTGGATTTTTTGTCCATCTGTTAAAATTAAATCCGGTACATAAAATTCTCTACAACTTCCATTAAAGAGTAGAGTTTAGGGGGAAGGGATAAACATAGATAAATATTAATGATATGTCTTTCTATTAATCTAAAAGTTGGCTAGTAAGGATTCAAGCTCGCCTTCTGTATAACATTTTATATGTACAAAATATTTCAAATATCTCTTTTTTTATTAACTCAACATTCGATTTAATAAAAAACCGGTCAAGTGCGAATCGAACTTGCGCACGAAGGGTTCGGTACTTTAAATAAAGGCAAAAAAAATCGCGTTTGTTGTATGGAAGTACTCTTCATAAATACTTTTTTGACTGTTTTGTTCTGCTATTACAGCGGCAACAGAAATACACTATCTGAAATTTTCAACTGTCTAGCTATCACGGTTCATGAGATACAGCCTAGTGATAAACATACAGACGGACACCGGAACATTACCATACGAAACAAGAAAAATATGTTATACATATACCATACAGACAATGCCTGTGACGGGTCTAAAAATTTACCACCGGATCGGAAGACAGTCAGACCGAGAGATCCGGCGAAAGAAACTCAGGGTGCCTGTTTCTTGATGTTACTATAGACAGTTATAACTAGTTATTTAGTTAATTATCATAGTTTTTTCGTACAGAGTTAGGTACAACACAAACAAAACAAAAGATTGCACACGCATTATTGTAATAAATATGGAGAAAAAATGACAAAATGTTTGAGATTTTTTAGCAGGAAAACCCGTTCATTTAAATATTCGCGTAAAATTGTGAATGCCATTCTAGGAATTGCAATTTCAAGTACATACTTTTTGACCTTATCGTATTGATCGTGCAGGTTTATTCTTTACTAGGGTTCCGTACCTTTGACTAAAAACGAGACGCTATTACCAGTTAGTACGTTTGTCTGTCACCAGGCTATACTTATCTCATGAATCGTGCTGGCTGTACACGTGAAATTTTATGTATTTCTATTGCTACTGCAATAAGTAATATCAAAATAAAGTAAACATTGTAAGGGAACAATACAGATAATTGTACGAAACCCTCAGTGCGCGAATCGGACTCGTATCTACTTGGCCGATTCATTATATAGATTGCAACTGTTTCCAGTGATATCTCCCGATTATTACAGTCACAGCCTTAATTAGACAATGATATGCAAACCCTCAAACATATCTCAAAACCTATATCTATTTTAATAAAAAAAGTTCGTTTAAGTTACAATATAACTTGCTTGGCTGAAATGTCGCCAGGTCAGTCGCCATATCGGGCACAAATCCCGGGTTTCCTCACGATGTTTTTCTTCACCGTAAGAGCACTTAAAAAATGTACTTGCAAGAAAAACCGTTGGTTCGAACCTGGACTACCGATGACAGAAATCTGAAGCGCCTACCACTAGGCCACCGAGCTCTTGAAAATAATATCAATATTTTGTCATTCTGTTTGCCCTTTAAAAGCCTACTGTAAAAATAACTCTTTAATAGAGAAAACCGGTGTTAACCAAAGAAAAACATATTTTCATTTCCGGTAACCAGCCCCACGTGACGGACAGGCATAATCTCACTCGGTCTATTGTCGAACCCGCTACCCTTGCGTGTAAACTACTGAACAATCGAAGCCATAATGACTGCACTCCAACGCGTTGTGTTTTCCTTTGTAATCATCCCCTCGGCTCGCTCCCCTAATGATTTTTCCTCCTATTTGTTTTCGTGGGATAATTGCTGTTTGGTTTTCTTGTGAATTGCTCTTGGCTGTAAATAAGCCGTGATAAAGATGGTTGCCCACCATTACTGGCCTCGTCTGACCACCGCAGATGAATATGCGTATAGATATATTGTATCACATATTATAAAATAATAGTATAGCTTTTAGCTCAGTGCTAGTTTCTATGGTAGTTTTAACAAATATACGTAATTTAACTATAACAAATTTCTTTTTATCAATACGATTTTCATTCAAATATAAATATTCTCTATTCATAACACTTTGATTTATTATGTTAATTTATTTGTAACTCAATTTCACTAATAAACTTAATTTTTGTAATGTTGTTCAGTCGTAATCAAAAAATTTAGTTATACTTCTAAAATCTCTTGTCATGTTTCCATCAAACAATCAAATCTTTTGAAGAATACCATTTTCATAACAATTGTAAAACAATGGTCCTAGACATCTACCCTGAGAGACTCCGACACGTGTTACAGAGCTTAACTGAACTTACAATTAAGCTTTAAGCTCCGGTTAATTAAACTCGGGCTGTATTGTCGCGCGAAACCCTTTAAGCCGCCCACAATGAGAGCTTTTCTATAAAAAGCCCATTGAAGACCATGGCCGATTCAATTGACGGACGACTATTTTATAATATGAATTGTTTGAAATGTAAATAGGATTTCGATTGGATTTAAATTGCGGTTTCCGTTATTGACTGTTTAACTCCTATGTGGGGATTAATATGGGGTTCGCCAAAATATTAATATTTATTTATATGATATAGGGATTATAATGAAAAAAGCGTTATTTGTATTAAATGCAATGCAATTTAAATGTCTAGTACTGACCGTTTTTATTTAAATGCTAGAAATTGCTTCACTGCTTGAACTATTGATAAATAAATAGATATTACTGGACAAATTACAAAAATTGATCTAAACTCAAAGTAAGCAAAAAGCAAAGAATGCATGTGTTATGGGTATTAGACAACGATACTAATACATAGAAATACTTAAATATATATAATAAGAATAAAATTGATTAAAACCCAGACCCGGAAATACAAACTTCTATTTTCATCACATAAATGTTTGTCCCCGTCAGGAATGGAACCCGAGCCTCGTGGTTAATCGATACGGTTAGGCGTGTACGCTAGCCACTCGACCAACGAGGTAGTCAAAATATATCACTGTTAAAAATATATCAGTGATGTTAGAAGAAAACATTACTGTGTTTATGGTTATTTTTTTTTCATTTCAACCTTCTGTAATCTACTGCTAGGCAATAGGTTACAAATCTCTCTCCCCAAAATACTGTCACCGTGTTTGTATATATACATGGCTCGGATTTTAAATGAGGTTGTCAATCTATCGACGTTCGTTCTACACTATCATACTTACTGATACAACTTTCATTTGAAACTTCTCCATGCGTGTAAAAATGTTTGTATAAAAATGTAACAGCAACAAATTTAAAACTAAACGTCTTCACAAATCTAAATGTAAATTTATACGAACAACAATTTAACATTAATAAAGTGCACTCATAATTTGTAAATTCTGATAAGTATATCCCACATAAAGAGAAAGAAGTAACAAATGATAATTTAAATGAAAGATAAAAAGATAATAAAGATTCAAAATTAACAATGATATAATTGTTGGGTTATTAAAATCATATAAGTTGTTCAGTTAATCTATGCGCCGGAAACACAGAAGGAAGTTCATTAGGACTACCTTTGTCACTTCAATGCTAATATGGTAGCTTCGTGCATGGCATAATATGTTAGAGTAGCCACAAACATAGGTAAAAATTAAATACAGTATGTTTCATTGACTTTCAAATTACGTAACGTTTGCATTATAATATCATAGTTTTCTTTAAAAACAGTAGTCCTAAAGAATTCATTTTTTAAAGTAATACATTTAAACAACTAACCAAGTTCGAATTGGACTCCATTATCTATAAAAATTAGTTTAGATTAGTAGATCCATTAAATATTAGTTTTATTCTGCGTATAACGACAATAGAAACCACCTATGAAAATTTAAATTAAAGGAAAGGCAGACGGAGAGCTTCTTTTTAGTGATAGGGTTTTCTTTTTATTTTTTTAAATTTGCGTACGGGTTTTAGAAACGATGGTAATAGTATCTTACTAAATTATAATTTGATATTTTTTTATTATAAGCCATGGCGAAAAAGACAGAAATAAATCTGGCTATGATAACAAAGAATCTAATCTTTCAACATAATCTTTTCAGCTTGTTGGCAAAGATTTATTGTGTAAGAAAACGTACCTTATCAAGAATTGAAATGAATCCATTGTCTCTTTCCCCCGCTTTTGTATTATCTTTAAGATCTAGTGTAAATAAAAAACAAAACTTGTTACGCCCATTATCCCCAAAAGAAAGTCATTGAGTCTTGAACTGTCATGACTAAAAATATGTTACTTAATTCCTATAAGAAATCCGAACATATTTTATTTCAAAGTATCTATGTTTTACAATAACGGAAAATTTATAGACGAGTCATAATCTAATCTTAAAATTATCTGTGAATTTTGTAATAATCTTTACACCTTTTGAAGCTTTTGGTAATTTTCGTATGAACCTACAAAAAGGCAGAAAATCATATATTTGTTATAGTTTAGTAATACAAATAAGACGTCTGATGATAAGAAATAACTGTTGCCTATAGTAAAAGTGATTGACTGATGTATCAACACCCAAGCCCTAAGCTAGAAATATAAAATTTCACACACATAATCATGTTATGACATAAGCCTTTATAAAGAAAGGATTTTTAAAATTCGATCCCTAACAGGGTTATGGAGGAATAAAAGTTTGTATGAACAGCTAATTGAAAAAACTATCTGCAGAGTCAACATTTTGCTGATACTAGATTGAAGCGGAATTTACAATACTTTTTGAATTCCACGGTAGATAGTGTAATCGTAGCTAAGAGCGAGAGTTACTTGGCCGTTTCTACTCGTAGTTCCTGAATTATTTATGCTCGCCCGTTCCGTTACATTGAATGGCTAATGATGTGTGCTGAGCACATATTCACTAGTTAATATTTATACCCCGGTTCGTCTGCTTAGCGTCTCGACGAACCTGAGCGGGGCTTCTGAATGCATAATAATTATGTGTGGATGCATTATAACGATCACTTCTGGTTAATTCAAATTATAAAATTAATTTATGAATTCGTCTAGACGAGTCACGAAGTTTGAATAGTTATAGGAAGTGCTTATACGACGATCGTTGTCCCTTTCTCTATGGGTAATCTTACTCAGTAATTAGGAGATGTAGAGAAGGCTATATTAGACTCGAGGAGAAAACTAAAAAAAACAATTTGGATAATCTAAATGATGCCTAAGTAATCACGATTTTTATAGACTTTTTTACTATTTATGATAGTTCAGTATTGCCCACAGGCCCGACTGACTTTTAGAGGCACAAATAAGCTAGAGAAAACCTGTTTTATTATTTTACTTTTAGATCCAGATCAATTGATTATATAGAAATTATAAAATAAGTATTCTTTCACGGCAGGATACTAGCGGTGTATGTAACCGTATTACCACAGTACTGAACTATTGGCACATTTCAGATCAGTCATTAGTTACAAAACTCTCAAGTAAAGATCCAGTATTCGTAAGAATAGAATAGAATAATACAAAAATAATTCTTACAGAATAATTGATACACGAAGGCGGCCTTATCGAGAAGTCAGCAATCTCTTTCAGATAATCTTATATTATGAAACAAAAGTCAACGGGATTTTGTGCAAATTTTCTCTAATTATAAACATAAAATCATTTATTAAAAAACGCAGTCACTAGTGTCTGGAATTTTCTCAAGTAAAAAAAATGTTTTACCCAATCACAGTGAACATCAAAAGTGACGTGAAGCTGTTTCTGGAGTGTTCTACTCTTCGACAGGACTTGTAGTAGACAGAAATTTCTACGTAATTAATTGACCGAATAAAACAAACCTCTTATATGACTGCGGGCAAGTTCTTGATTGTAAATCCAACGAACATACATTTTTGTAGCCACATTCAAGCTTAGATCCATGTTCTCAAAAGCAAAATGTGTTGCCAGAGGACAAAACAAATGTCACAATAAAAGGGCTGTAAAAATATTTCATACCACACAATCAAACCAACTTGAGGTCCGGAATAATACAACCCAGCGGGATAGACGAGCGTTGCATGCGCTTGCGCAGTTTATTTTGACCATTTCGCTGTTTTTATTGTAAGTTATTATTAAATGTCGTATAATAAATAAAGAAAGGCTAACTGCGCTATTTTAATGTGTGGTACGCGCTTCGTTTGTTATGGCTAATTTATGGCATTTCAAATTTCTGGCAACATTAACTGTGGTCTAATGAGCACGCGGTTTTTTTTATTGCCATTGTTAAATTGGTTATATTTCTTATACGTCGTTACTACGTGTTAATTCTTCGACCACTTGTTCGGATTGGTAATACTGCCCTACCTATTTTAACACCACGTTAATGCTCACCATTGTCATATTTAGATTAAGAGGATAAGGTGAAAAGAAAGTTTACGCAAAAGATTTATCAACCACATCATTTGTGTGTAATATTTATATGTTTTAATGACTTGTTAAAAGTAATCAATAAAATATAGCTTGTATTTTAAATTTTGTTACTTTTCTTACTAACCTCTTTGATAAACTTATATCCTGTATATCTTAACATACTAAAGCACAACTTACATATAATTGTATCATAAGGAACAATGTTTCTGTTTTCTATAAAAAAGTCACAGATAGTGGTAATTACATCAAAACTTGTAATCTTGAACTTGAGAAGTTCTAAAGAGAAATATCATACTACATGCTACAAATGATCACTGATAGTTTCTACGTAATTCAAGAATAGCTGTATGAACTCTTATAACATAACTTTAAAGTTTTTATAGTCCAACCACTGTATGCTGACATAGTCTGTAAAAAAATCAAACAACACAATTTATGATTTTAAATTTTATGTATGTATACAAACGCCCTCATTCATTTTTATAATCCGCAAATGAAAATAAAGACTTGAATACTGAGGGTACTTTTAAAAATTAACGTCAAAAGCAGTACTTTGGTTTTTGTAAAACAAAGAATAGAGAAAGCAATATGTTTTCTTTCACATCTCCCCTTTCGGAGGGTTGGAGCGTGCCGGCTTGGGTTACCGACAAACAATGGTAACCGAATCGGTTGGTGTGTTCCAATACAATTACAGCTGATTAGCTATTGAATTTGGCCTAATTCTAGTTACGTGCGAAATGACAGCTGCCCTTGGCGCGAAAGTTTTGCCTCTCTTTTTTTTTTGAACACGAGAATCTATGATCTAAGTAACGCCGCCTTGAAAGATTATTAATTCATTACATAAATTTATGCTCATCATCATCATAAGCTGATGAATCAAGGCCCTTTAGGCTAGAAATTTAAAAATTCATATTGGTACGTATTTCTCTTATGGCATTCATCCATTAGAAAACATTCAAGTATATAGTAATTTCAACTCCCAAGGAGGTGAACTAGTTACTATTAAGTGACCGAAAAAGTAAAATGTAAATATAATGTAATAAACACTTTATTTATAACTATTTTTAGCAACCCACCCTTAACTAGTAATTTGGCATGGGTTTATTATGCATGTTATAAACCTTCTTCTTGAATCACTATATATTATATTAGGCATACACAGGGAGAGACAGGAATGGGAAGCGACTTTGTTTTTATAATATATAGGGATACAAAAAATATATTACTTTCATTTCACAACAGCAAATACTACCAACGCACACAAGCCTATTCAACAATTAGCGCTGCTTAGTTTGAATACAATCCACAGATTAAAAATGCCCACAATATTGATAGTATAGATTATCCCTAATGATAGCTTCGAGCAATAAATTGGCGTAGGGCCGGCGAGCTAAGATGCAGAGATAGCGGACTAAAAGACACTTTGATTGAACGCACCGGACAGCATGATAAGATCATTCGCATATTAAATAACAATATTAATTTTCTAGCCTGGGACTAGACTTATACCGTGTGGCCCAAGTTAACAAGCCACCAAGGAATATATAGATTTTATCAAATGAATAGTAAGGGCTTATTTGTTACATGCGTATAATATTTTTAATTATCCGCAACAAAGTCATGCTGCCTATGATTTTAGTACCCTGACATGATGTTACGAAAGGTCATTTGAATACTGGTATTGATCCTAATTAAGAATATGTCTGGTTTTTCGTTTTATGTTTTAACTTTGTTGATGAGCATGCCATTTTATATATATATATATATATATATATATAAATTTTATTATAAAATTATTATATAAGAATGAAATTTGTCACCCCATACTAATGGGCCGTACCACTGGTATTAGGTATGGATGACCCCATACCAATGTCTCAGTACCACTAATATTAGGTACCTATTGATGATGCGACTGACGAAGCTCTTACGTGAAGATTTAATAAGTACACGATATTACCATAAGACTGTAATTGCATTACATTTCCTGTTTACTAATATGGCTGCAGTGGATTACCGTTATTAATTTTAATAATGCGCCTTCTAAGAAACAATAAGATATGATATGCAAATTTGTTGATATTTTATATTTACCTTGATGATATTGTTGATGTTAATGTGAAAATATATTCTAGGAATACCATAGAGTTGTATGTCATTGAAAAACAGATTAAAAAATAAAATATAGAGATGCTTCCTACACGTCGAGATATTACAGCCGCTATAGAATCTAATATTGTTATATCATCCTTAAAATTTCTAACACAATCATTGAAGTACCTAACTGATGCCAAAAAGGCGGAACTAATTCTGAAATCTAAAATTAAATAAGTAGTAAAATTTTAAACACTGTAAGCATTTAAATAAGGTCTCCCCATGAAGAGCTGATATGTCACAGACGTATCGATGAAAATTTGAAAGAAATTATTCAACATTTTACAAATTATTGATTTGCGACGAAATTACAAGTATATAAAATAAAGTTTATTTGCTCAAAACCATCAAATTCTAATAAAATGAATCATATGTCGATATTGCGATGAGAACTAGGACATTACCAAAAATCATACCCACTTGACTAGATACGCGAAAGATAACTTGAACAACGTAATTCAAACCATATTACAATGGATTAAGACATATGTGTTAGACGTTCATAATCACGTGCTTAGCAGGATTCCCATGACGGTCGGCGACCTTTAGGCGCCTGTGTCTTTTAGAATGAGTATCACGGAATCCATAAAGCTTTGACGACATTATGAGTAGATTAGAGGCCGTAAACGCTGACCTTGAACACCTAATTTATAAAATTGACGTGCTATGTCTATATGTTTGACAGTTATTTGCTTTATCGTTGACGTTGATTCTTTTCACGTGAGTGCTCAAGAAAATGTAATATTAGAGATTATGTAAAAGAGTTGGTATGTGAATATCTTCTATCTAGAATGTATGGAGCTACAATCCTTACATTTTGTCAAGTAAAACTAACTTATATTTGCCAAAAAAAAAAGATATTTAAAAATTTTACAAATTTAAATCGTGTCTCGTTGAGATGTTAAAATTTTTATTCTCCTATATCTCCTAAATCCACTTTGACAATATATTTTGCAGTATTTTGATTTTTCGAAAGAATCAGTTAAAACATGATAATTATCAAATAAATATTAACCGTTCACTCTCCGTCTAATTCCATATAACCTCTTTCTATTCCACACTATTAGCAACCATAAAAAAGCAATATAATATTATAAATAATGTAACATTCGCTAATTGTTGCTGGTCCGGAAGTCGATCGTTAATCAACACAAGCTCTGAATACGTAATAACTTTTTTGAGGTTATCTTGAAGTGGCAGCCGAAATACTATGACTATTTAATGAATAGAATAGAATGGAAAATATTTTATATCATATAGACTATAAAAGCAACACCTTTGATACGTCTTAAGCTTTACTACCTTTAAAGCCAGAAGCGGAGATAGGGCCTATACTACATGTATACTTAATGCAAATAGGAGAAGACACTCCGGACAAGACAAATTCGTCACTTATAGACGTATTTTCTATTTCAGTTGCTTTCGTATTGTAGCAAATTTCGGCGATAATCATAATGAAATCGTCATCAGTATCGCATCAAATTAAGTTTTTTTTATTTACTCTTAACATATTGTTTCGAAGTCTATGATTTTAGAAGAAAAATAGTTGACCAGACAAACGTTATTTTGCCATATAGATTATGAAATAATTCTATCCGAAAAAAAATTGGGGTGGGTCACCCTTATCAGTAACGGAGAAGAAATATATAACTTATTCCTAGACCTACCAAAGTTGAATATAATTTCATCAAAATCAGTTTTGTGGTTTTGGAGGTAACAAACACTGTGACAAGACATTTTTTTACCAATTAAAATGCCGTTTTTCATAGAATACTCAACTAGCCTTAACCCTGAATAGCGAGTAATAAACAAACATTTACCATTCAAGAGGTCCTCTAAGCCATGAATACCATTCAAATTTAATAAAAGAACAATAGAAGGGTTGATTTTAGCGGCGCGTGCGCACGATCGTATTACGTGAAGCCAGGTGTGTGTGTTTGTTTTTAAACGTATGGAAAAATAGCAAATGCTCAAATGGTATAACACATTGAGCAGAAAAATAAATCATATAATAGTTTTTCCAGTTGTTTAGGATACATTAGTACTACAATATATTTTTTAATTATCTTAGTAGTTACAAATGATCTCAAGTGACTCCTCAGTTTATTAATATAATATTTTGTTAGCTATTATTATTAATTTAAGCATTTTTACTTCAGTATGTACGTAAAAATAATTAAAAAGGTTGAAAAGTGCATTAAGCAGATACATAGAAGTTCCTCGAATATTTATGCGTCCGTACAGAAATAATGACAAATGTGTAACATTTAAGTGTGAGTTCAGAAATTAATGTTGTGTAAATTAAAGTTCCCGAAAACAATTTCTAAGATTAATTCTATAGGGTAATGCATTTTTTTGTATTTTTTAAAATATTTAGTTATTCATCATAATAAAATACTTTTATATATCTATCCATATTTATTTTTATCATTCTATTATGTTCATCAAAGCCTAAAAGGTAACACGACATGCATTGATTGTTACGCGGTACGAAGTTCGCTGCGTCTGCTAGTTTATTTATAAAATAAACATTGGACTAATTTTTATGTTGTAAAAGTTATTTGGTATAAAAACATTTTATGAAGAGCTTATTGTAATAACTATATAAATAGTCACTGTAATAATTTTAAACGGTGTAAACACTCTTCTAATTTTAAAATAACACAAAATCATGCAAACTTTGCACACCGTGTGATGTTTGATCCATATTGAAAGATTATACATATATCTAAATTTACAGTCAACATATTATTTTATTGCTAATTATTTTTTTATTGTGTGACAGTCAAAATTACCAGGCCAAGTCTGACAGTTTTTTAATAATATTTTACTGCCTTTCTATATTTTTTTATGTACTATACTTATTTATTGATTACACGTTGGTAGTTTACTGTCTGTCGCTGCTCTGTGGCAATTATTAAAATCACGTTCCAAAAAATAATTTCGACATACAACCTTCCTTGAAAAATCCTTATCATTATGGATACATGGCAAAAATTTTAAGCCTCAAAAAATACCATAAAATGACGTCAAAGGCAAGTCCCGGGTAAACAAAGAGTGAAACAAAAGAAGCTACATTAAGACGTATGACCTTCCCAAGATGACACAATAGTAAACTCTCATTTGGGAGGATTAATGGTAATGGAAAAGTCGGGTTCCCTACTCCCCCACCCCCGGCCCCTTGCCCTCCGAGGGTGGACATCTTGGACCGGCCTTATCGGATCGCCCCGACGTTGTTTATTCTCCTTACTAAATAGTTTCATATCTTTAAATTGTAAATACTTCATGTTAACTAGCGTAATCCCGCTCGTGATTCGAAATAAAACTGCTATTAGTTTTCCGCAGAGTCCCTTATAAGTTTTTACAGTTTTTCTGAAAAACATAATGTTGCTTAAGATTGGATTTATGCCCAAATGGTGATAGACATGCCATCTGTCACATCATAGGACATATTATCGTCGGCAAATCGTGGGTGTATATGTACGTAGCTCTGCTTTTCCTATCTAGAATATGGTCTTAAATTTTATTTTTAAGTACTAAAGAAATTACTAAAATACCGAAAATGCGTTTAATACCTGGCTTATACAATGATGAATCGCAAGATTAATTTTCGACTTCCCTTCCAAATGTTGATGTTTTATAGCACACAAAACTATCCCGTTTTATTCCTTTTATAAAAATAGTGCAAAAGCTTCGTCTAAGCTTTACCTATGTCAAAGTTCTCAGCCGTGACTAATCATGGAGCCATCGCAAATCCCCCATAAACGCCGCGACTGTTCCCACGACACCCGACACCGCGCACGCGTCGCGTGAGTGTCGCGCTTTACCGTAATTGCGACTGCAGTAAGATAATACCTCGAATATTTGCAAATGGCGATTCCCTGGTGGAAACTTCCTTCCTTTATATATTTGAGTCTACTCAAATTACAGTTGGCTACGATATTACAAGTAGATATTAAGAAATATCCCAATTTTTTATCAAAATTAAATAACATCAATGTTTAAAATGATTTATCCGTTTCTGTGTTAATATTTCTAAAATTACTACATTTTCATATTTTTTTAAGTATTATTATCCCAAATGGGAAAGGCAACGGAACTGAGTCCATACAGCCACGTCTTTCGTATTTTACTTTTCATTAATGATGGGATATCCATGGAAGGTGATAAGATGATAAGATAATTCCATGAAAAATGAGATGATGGACTTCTGGTAAAGCCGTGGGAACTTTATCAGAAATTTTGTGGAATTTTGGCGGGAACACGAAACGACACTTTTCACTGCCAGATATCACACATCTCCACTGATGCACATTATTAAACG
>DVZL01002296.1:0-15694 GCA_018236625.1 Lasaia peninsularis
TGCAGCCTGCGGATAATGACTGCGTCGTCGATGTTAGTGTCGGTTTCTGTGAATTGACCTGCGAATTATTTAGCTGATCATGTCTTTCTTGAGTAGGCTTTTTGCAGCGGTAACCGATATCCACGCGGGCGACGCCGCGGGCGTCCGCTAGTTATGTATATAATTGTAGGTTATAGTGCAATTTCTCAAAGAACCAGAACTTGAACACATTACCCAAGCACTGCTAGTTGGTGGACGCCCAATAGAAGTTGATGCACAGAATATACAGAAAGGAGCCCATGTAGTAGTCTGTACACCTGGGAGATTACAGGACTTGTTAGCTGAAAGAAAGCACTTAAATTTACCTGCTCGAACAAAGGAATTGGTAAATATTTTAATTTTTAACCACATAATCCAATTCTTGTCTTTAAATAGTATCATGTTTCAATGAAACATTTTTTCTAGGAATTCTTAGTGCTTGATGAGGCTGATCGTCTTTTAGATTTAGGATTCAGTGCAACATTGACAACTATACTCCAGTATCTACCACGGCAACGCAGAACAGGACTTTTCTCTGCCACTCAAACTAAGGAGCTCCAAGATCTGGTCAGGGCAGGCTTACGGAACCCAGTGTTAATTAGTGTCAAAGAAAAATCTACTATAAGTACACCTATTGCCTTACAAAATTATTATATAATTGTGGAACCACAAGATAAATTGTTAGTATTGTTGAATTTTATAAGAAACAGAAAAATATTAAAGGGTATTTTCTTTTTGCCTACTTGTGCTTGTGTAGATTATTGGTCAGATGTCTTGCCTGTGTTTTTGCCAGATTTAAACATATTTGCAATTCATGGAAAAATGAAACAGAAAAGGGGAAAGATTCTGGAGAAATTTAGACTTGCAGACAACACAATTTTACTATGTACTGATTTAATGGCAAGGTAGGTGCCACATTTATTTTTAAATATTTTAATTCCATTTATAGATTATGTTACTCTAATACGTCTACAACACTTTTATTAGACTAGACCTTATCTCTAATCCTATTTAAAGGAGACTCTGAGCTTCTGACGCTAATCAGTTTTAGGCATTTTATGTAATCTGTATGTGCGTAAGAGGCACACCATCTAACGGCGTTCAGAGTGTGATCAGAGTATAACCACTATCACGGTAACATAATACATTACCATATCACTATGCCGATACACCCGCCAATCCAGAACTACTATGGTTGTTACGGTTAGGTGTTACTAATAAAATAAAATAATTACAACAATGTTCAACGGTTTTACTGATTTAGTTTACAGTTAAAAGACAAAAGTCACAAAAAAGTAATAAAACAGTAATACTATTGGGGCTTCTAAACAGATGTAATCATAGAATTTATACTCTTCATCGTCGGCACTTGGTGGAACACCATTGTATACATACTTTTCAAATAACGCTAGTACTTTTCCACAACACATTTTATTGATCACTTTATGTATGTTGATGAATTATGCCTTCTAATAGAAGTCACATTGGAGGGAACTTTGTTTCCATCTTCTTTTGATGTTTGTATTATATGAAACACATTTTTGTAATATGAATTTTTATGGCAAGTAGTCGGAATATCATGTTTAAGCACTAATTTTTAATTTTATTATTAAAAATTAGTTTATATTTTATAGTATTCAATGTAATTATCTATCTGTTCGCCATACAATTCAAAGCTACTGAACGGATTTTCATACGTTTTTCACCAATAGAGCCTGAGGAAGGTTTTTTTTTTTTTATGATATTGGAAGGCAAAGGATAACGTTACAATATGCCTTGTACGTATTCGCACTACAGGTGCAACATATAATAGGACAGTTGCAACATGTAATACGACACGTATGACGTGCCCTACATTCCTATCAGCTCTGTTATAAATACTTTGCAGGGGTCTAGACATTCCTGAAGTAGAGTGGGTGCTGCAATGGGAACCTCCGACGTCTCCCGCGGCGCTAGTTCACCGCGTGGGGCGGGCGGCCCGGGCCGGAGCCCCGGGGGCCGCCCTCCTGCCTCTGCTGCCCACTGAGGACGCATATGTTCCCTTCATCAAGACTAATCAAAAAGTTACTTTAGAAGACTGGAGGGAATCTAAAGATGAAATCAAAATTACCGACAAATTAAGGAACAAGGTGATTCTTTTTTTACATTAAAACATGATTTAACAAATACCAAATTGGATTGTGGTATCACCACAATCAATCTAAGGCAGGATTAGAACATTCTTGCATACCCACTAAATAAAAATATGGGACAAGCATGGATGTTATGCCAAAATTAAAAACTAGGTGCTGGTAGTGATGCTGTTATGAGATAATTCCCAAAGAGCAGTTGACCAATATTTGTTTAATGAGGCTGGAACCAACAAGGGGAGTGAAAAAAAATGGCTATTATCAATTTTTATCCTAGTTTGTAGACAATGTAAAACATGATACTTTTGTAGTAATATATTTTTACTGTTGAGTTGCTTTTAATAATTAAAACTTGCTCGATTTTAGATTTTAGCAATTCTACATAACCAACAGAAGGAGGACCGAGCAGTTTTAGATAAAGGCCAGCGAGCATTCGTATCTCATGTTCGAGCCTATTCAAAACATGAATGTAACCTGCTTCTTCAGCTGAAGGAGCTGCCACTTGGCCACATAGCCACTAGCTACGGCTTATTAAAACTTCCTCTAATGCCAGAGATCAAAGAGGAGCATAAAAACCAATTTGTGGGACCGAAAGAGAAAATAGACTTTAACTGCATACCATATAAAGATAAACAAAAGGAAGCTAGCAGGTTACAAAAATTGGAGGAGTACAAAAAGACTGGTGTATGGCCGTCGAAGAAGAAAAAGAAAATGGTATGAAAAACTTTTCATTGTTTAATTTTTTATTCATTACAAATATTAGTAAATCTATCATCAATTTTAACCTTTTCGTATTTTCAAGAAATCCGCTCCGATCGGTAGTAAATTTTAGAATGATATAGATGCGTCACGAGAATAGCTTATAAGGTCTATGTGAAATAAAATTATCTTCTATTCTATTATATTTTTGTACATACATCGCGCCAGGTCTGTTGCGAGGTAGGCAGAGAATATTGAGTGCCAAGTGTTACAATCTATATAGTTGCCTAAGTTCCTCCATTTTCATTATTCTCTTGATACATAATCGCAGAATATCAGCCGAATAATTTTTTGATCTTTATAGATGATATTTTCCGCATTCTTGACACAATAATTGTATTAAAAATATTATTTACAGGTTAAATCGCAGCCATGGGAACAAGCGAAACAAAATAAAGAAGCAAAGAAAGAGAGGAGGAAAAAAAGAAAAGAATTGAAACTGAATACAGAAGGTAAAAAGGGCAAGAAAAGAAGAGCAGTGACAGAACAAGAGTTGGAAGAGTTAGCTAGAGACGTTGCTTTAATTAAGAAATTCAAAAAACGAAAAATAAGTAAAGAACAGTTTGAAGAAGCTTTAGATGGTGATAAATAAAAAAACAATATGGAAGCGACTTTATTTTTTCGTAAAGCTCTCGGATCACTTGATAGAAATAATAAAAAAAACACGCCTCAATCAGGCACAAATCGAATTTCAATGTTTTTTTTTTTCTGATAAAACGGAAACTCATAAGAAAAAGTTGCCCTCCCCGGGGCTTCGAGAGTCAAACCTATAAACATCTATGTTTACAGGTCGCCTGGACTACAATACCGTATCTAACGATATGGATAGATTTTTCCCCGTGTTGGTCCGGGTCCCGTTGTAGTCCACCCAGGCAGCTCGTAAGAGGCGAGCACAGGGTCTATTGTCACCAACACCGTGACATTGACTACGTGGTAGAGTCTTGAAAGGACTCGCCCGGATTATCGTATTCTAGTTTGGAGGGTAGGGTAGCCGGTTAACTTACTCACGCCAGAGCCTTATCATCCCAGCCTCAGGTTGGCAACGCACCATTTCCACCTTTGGTGTCTATTGGCGACGTGTATTTCTTACCATAAGGAAATCCGTCTGCTTGTTTTCCTTCCATTATCATAAAAAAAAATTTAAAGAATAAGCTCCATCTCGGAAACGTCCAAATCATGTTGCTGTCAACTAACAGACACTTGTAGCTTCACTGTGACTGACATTATCATGTAGTTTACGCACTTATCTTAGTGTGTATATAAATAAAGTTATACGAGAATTGTTGCATCCCGTGTGATTTTTTGACTAAGCGATAGTAGTACCAAGCATCGCTGATTGAAACGGTTAGCAATAAAATAATAATTACGCCAATAAAAAAACAATTGTTGAGTATTGTTTCCCTGTCCGTGTTCCACAGCAGCCACAACATAGCCACGATTTCTTCCCTCTAAAATCCCGATCCCGCTCTAAGCCGAAGTTCGGTCTCATCGTCTCCAGTGAGACCGAACCTCAGCTTAGGGCGGGCTGCTAAAACCTAAGCTTTCGCTGTTTTTCTAATGGGTATTATATTCGGTCCAAGATCTGAATTTCAGACGAATTCTATATACTCAATTCCTTCACCATATAACGTCGATATACATCTAATTAATCCTACGAGTCAACAGTTAAAACCGGAAGATTTGCTTATTCTTTCCTGCAGTTTTGTTTTCGTCTATATCCCAAAAAAACACATCTCAACAGTAGGCGTGTATGTATTATGAATTATTTTTTTTAAGATATTCGAATCAGCCGACACCGAAGAGTTGCAGTCATCATAGCTCATGTATGTGGACGATATCGCGTAGGCAGATATATAGACAGGCGCCTAGTGAACTCCTGGAGTAAGGTGGTCTGATTCTAAATCTGCCTAATACAGACTACATGGTGTCTTACACCTCGGCTCCCTCTTCTGTACGAATAGGCAAGCTTTTGTGGTGGTCTGCAATCAGTTTAGGTACCGGGTACTCATTGCGGAAACAAGTGAAAATGGATGTTCGTAACGAATGAAAATAAAAATAATACAAGCAATGAAAATAGTAAAATAGACATTTATTTCTGCTCAACTTCAATAATTGCAACATTCTGAGTATTTATCTTAACACAACAAGGCACAAGTTAACACCTAATACATAATTATGTTATTACAAGATAATACGAAATGTAGATGGCGCCACTAGTAACATAACATTTTTCGTATTTCATGAACGTTTAATAAAGGGAATATTTTTTTTACATTTACCAAAAAAAAAGAAAGCGGCAAGTTAAAGGGTGAATCGAACGTGTTCCCGCGAATCAAATCTGAAGAAAGTAAATATTATATTTATTGGTCTTATAGATTTGCACATTCCCACAAATTGTGTTATTTTGTAAGGAAATTTAATATTATTATTTATTATAGAAATATTAGCAGATGTTTTATTTTACTCAGAAAATGGTCGGTAAATTATGTTTAATACTTTTTATAATCAAATAACCGATAAAAAGTTCAAATTAATATAGTAAAACGTAAGGTAGAACTTGAAACGTATGTTGCGTTAAACTTTTGACGCCTCCTATAATCAGTTCTTAGTCTTAACAGATTGCAGTTTTTTATTAAACTTACATATAAAATATATTATTGTAAAACCTTGCATTATTGCTACTACATATGACATTGGAAGATATTTTATAATATGATCACGCACTAATTATTTTGGTCTGTTTATTATTGTTAATAACAAGAAAATATATTGTAAATATACACAATTACATTATCAATTATTAATATCGAGTTAGTAACGAATAAAAATTGGAAATATGCACCGTATAAATTAATAATGTTAGAATAAGTAAAGCACCAATCGGTATTTTCAAATAAAATGAAATAGTAATCAGTAAGCTATAGTTAAAATTAATTTGAAATTGGCAGAATCGTCTTAAAATAGATAGGCATTGCCATTAATCATAAAAGAAGAAAAAACTGAAACATTGAAGAACGCATCTCAATATACAAATCAAGAACTGTTCTGAAATACTCGCACAGTTCACGAAAATTAAGATTTTCTTCATACATTTTTCGACTTATTCAAATTTAAAAATATAACAAATAATAACAGAATATGAACCAAACATTTTATCAGAAGTTGGAGTGAAAATCGTTTCTCATTTGAATTAATTTTAGGGTGCCCTACTTTTTTATTTATATACAATAGAAAAAAGCAATAAATGCTAGAAGCATTTATAATTTGTACCAATGTATGTTTAAGTTAGGGCATGATGGATGTTCGTTTTATTTTTAATGTAACATCATTGATAATAGGATTTCATTAAATTGTATTATTGTTTATGTCATTTACTGCACTGTGGTATAAATATACAATATATATGCCAATATTTGTCACTAATTATATAAAGATCTTTAATTCAAATACGTTAATTGATATTTTGGTAAAGGTATAAACTATGTTCATAAATTTATTACCTGCATTAGCATTAACTGGGACATTGAGCAACAGTTTTTTTTAATTTAAACTAACTTATGCAAGAACTTACATAATCTTTTTACTATTTTCAATTACGTTCTGAAACTCTGTCTTCTGTTATTTACATATGTCCATAACGTTTATTACAAAATTAACAAGCTCTGGTAGTTCGTAACTGGCAATATTTAAATGTCATTGAGCAGTGGCTGCTATTTGGCACAATATTTTCAAGTAATGGATATATTTCTTTTAAATATTACCAATTATATTTTCGCATAATAACAAACCTTATATAAAATATATTTAACATTTCAAATATAATCTATTATAAGTACAGCATAGCTCGTTATTCCTGCTTAATATGTTAAATGTTAAAGCTTAGATAAATAAGAAAAAAAAACATAAGCATCACATACAAAAATACAAGAGATAATTTACATAAAACACATACAATGGTTTAGACCTTATTCTAAATTGCCTTGTCATGATTTTTAACATCTAAAATTACGCCATCTTAAAATTAAAACAAAATTATAATCATGTAATACTTATTTTTAATCTATAATACTTGCTGTCAAAGTGGCAGCGGTGTATCAAATGTCAAATGTCAATTTTCAGTGACTAGCTGTCCAAACACCGAGTGATGATCGTTATGGCATGACTTCGCGAGGAAAATTTATGAATATTTTTAATTGCAAAACAACACGTCAATACTAGAGCAACATGCCAGATAAGACTTTTGAAAAAAAATAGTTCACTTTCACCTTAAAAGGAAAAAGTAAATCCTCAATATTATTCAGTAAAAATGTAAAAAATAATTTTTATGTCTACTATTATTTTTATGAGTTGAGTAAATGTAATTTGACATTCGTGGCAATAATAAATAACAAGCTTTTCAAATATCAAAGCCCATACAAATGTATAAACTGTATAAAAAAAGTTCACATCAGACAAACATTGTTTATTAATAAGTATATTTTAACTACAATTATTTTAAACAAGTATTCGAATTATGTATTGTCTAAACTTGACTACTATCACCAAAATTTATATGTATAATTTTGATCTACCCACATTGTTATACTTGTTTTTGTCCAAAATGTATATGTTTATATTTTAAAAAAATGCTCATCAAAATGTAGTGTTTAGGTTATCGATCGAATAATATCGTGTAAATAAATCGACATATATTATTAAAGTTTTAAGTAAAAATGAATTGAAAATAGGAAACATTGTAAAAGGTTACCGTCCAGAACTAAAGCGAAGCAAAACATTGTTTAAAAAGGCTCTATATATCTAACCCAAGTAAAAAAAAGCTACATAGAAAAACTATAAATAATTCTTGCCGTTAAATACAAAAAGCTAGAGCATTTAATGTATTAAATAAAAGCACCATACACTACATTTATTCTAAGGCACATACACACAATGAGGATTTCGTTCACTTTTCTTAGTCTGCTCTGTAATCAAAATTAATTTCATCAAACGATAAGTTATCATCCATATAATATCCTTATAAATAATTTTATACCTTTTGTATTAATCTCGGTTCAATTGTAAAATTTTTGATTCAATTTAATGCATTAACTTATTTACTACTAACTCTCATTGCATGTCAGTTGCCACATCTATTCTACTAATGTTAGTTTAAGTTCATAAGCAACAAAAAGCCACATTGGCGTTTGTGTAACTTTTATAAGGCGTATATTACTACTAAATAAAATAATAAGTTAGCATCAGAATATATCAATGACTAATACGCATGCCCTTTGGTAAAATATAGAATTCGAGAGATTTCTATAAAAATTCAAACCAGTTAAATAGTATTTTTTAAACAGATATGTTCAATAATTATTTACTAATAATACTAAAATCGGTTAGACCCGTTTTAGCATAACAGGTTATTTCTGTCTATATTTTTTATTGCTGCCTAAATAAAGGTACACTTATTTTATAAGAAATAAATCATATTATTTATACTGAAGAATTCCAAACCACTACAAATGTCAAACTCTTTATAACACACAGAAATACAAAAAATGATGAGAAGAATGAAACTTTTTTTTCATTTTTTGAATGGTATTAAAATATTTTTTTACTAAAGTATAACTAAAAGACTGTGTAATTAACAATTTTAAAATGTGTACACAAGAAATTTATTTGGAATAAGAAGATACCAAAGTGATGAAAGTAAATAAATTAAAATAGAATTGAAAGAAATTTTTATAGTAGATTTGGATTATGTGGACTTTTTTCTTTGAATCCATATGGGCATGCGTCGCAAGTAAATATTAAAAAATGTTAACTCCAGTATTTCCTCTGCTCGTCTGCATCAACAATATGTTCTTTGAGAACTGTCAATTTTAGAGTTACAAGTAATGAAAATCTATGAATGTCAAAACCTAAATGCATCAAATATACATCACCGATAGTAATAAATATGTAAAATTGCATAGCATAAGGCACAATTACATATCACTTCTCTTAATATTTACATTTTAACATGGAAACATTAGTCCATATTTTCAACGCATAACATTTATTTTTTCAATAAAAGGACATGTTACACCAAAAAAGGATAAATAAAGTATTTGCAAACTAAATATTACGTGTGAATAGACAGTACCATTAAAAAACTTAGCAATTACTAAAGATAATTTTATATTGAGTGTTGAATTTTCAATAGATAAAAAAGTACAACTGCATCCCTGATCGTGATAATCGCTTATTGTCTGTTTGAGCTAAGACACTGAAATGCAGTTATTTTATCACAATGAAAAAGATCAATTTTGATAATATTGTACCTGTAGTAAGGTTTATAACATAATTATTAATCTCTGAATCAAGGTTGATAAATTTATAGTTTTGTATTGGACTTATATAGTCAATTTCAAAAAGAATTAGAGATTATAGATGATCTCTATAAGCAAAAGTACTAAATAATAAATAACTAATATAATAATTGTTTAATTAAATTATTCTAAAAAGTGACTTAAAAACGAAATTTAGTACCAATACAAAATCACGTATGCAGTTTTGTAACCGCCAATTCGTTTGTGCGTGCAGGAGAATTTATAGTGAAACATCCCATTATATGCCTCCATAGTTATACTCAAAATTACTGACAGATAAACATGATATTTTTAAATTCATGTTTAGCCAAAAACAACTGTATCATATAAATAACGCGAAGAAAAAGTTTAAAAAGACCAATTTTTTATCAAATTATAAAACCGTCTTTTAATAAACAGTTGTATTATCTCTTTAACATTGGTCTTAAAATAGACTTGCATTTTTTGTAGGCATGAGTAGGATAAATATTGTTGTTAATATAATAAATAACATGTATGTCGTAAGTCAAATACACATTTTTTAGATAACAAAGACTTATTTATCGTCTAATATCATATTTTATAATAAAGTCAAACCAATCGAATCAACATTTATCGGGTTAGATATTAGAGATTCAAATATCGTCTAAAACCTTATTTGCGGGACAAGAAGTATATTTTTTTAAAATTCATTAAAAATGTTAACACTTTATGAAATTTCTATATTTAAAACATTCTGACCAGCAAGGAATCAAATTTTTTTATACATGGTAGATTTAATTTAAAAATTTACTATCGTATTTGTGTATTCAATAAATCAGTTATTTCATTTTTATTTGATTAAAATATTAATGATGTAAATGAAAGCGATGGTTTTCTAAAATATTTTTTTATAACTTTGGTTAAGTCAAAATTGTATACTAAGTATCACTTCGGGTGTTTATAAAAGTCGGTTCGTGAATTTGTAAGAGGTCTTAAAAGACAACAAGTATTTGAGAGAGACTGACTTATAAAATCTAAAAGGTCTCGCTTGTTCTTCACTACAAAATTATCGTTATTATTGTGTGGAACTGTATAATGTTAAAAAATAATAAAAATATTCCTCACGTCCCTAAGATAAGTATACTTCAATTGGTTAGACTCACACGAGAGGCTCAGACCTCGTCGGGCGCCATGCCGTCCGGCTCGTGGTTCTCCGCGGCGGTGACGGCGGCGGCTGGTGCGGCGGCGGGGGCGGCGGCGGGAGCGGCGGGGGGCGCGGGCGCAGGGGCAGCCGCGGGCTCGGGGGACGCCACCATCCCGCTTTTTACGGCCGCTTCTAGCGCGCGGATACGATTCTCTTGTTTCACGATCACCGATTTTAATTTTCTTATCTCTTCTACTAAATCTGATAGTTGCTTCTCCTGGAATTGTTTAATACTAATTTGTTGATTCACATTTCATATAAATGACTGCCGGTCCGCACTAAACTTAAATTAATTTTTAAGCACTGTCATTTGAACAAAGTTTTGGTAAATTTAGTTACATCACTTCGATAAAATGTATAATTGTGGTAAATTACCAAATTGAAATTCTGCACGCCAACTAAATCTATTTTAGGTTCACGCTATCTTTTTTTTTTAGATTAAATAAAAAACGGAAGAGACGAAACATTTTATTAATAACTTCTACGGCTTTTAATCACCTTACATACAATAAATAAATCTGACAGGACTATAAGTGTTTTGTCTCTTATTTATATGCGTCAAAAGAAGATAGCGATAACATAAAAGAAGTTTAATAAATGTCAGCATAATTACTCACAAACAACGTTTCGAGATTGAGGTTTTTGATTGTTTTTCTAAATTGAGATCGAGACACCACTGTTACATCGGTTCACTCGTTTAGAAGAGAGAGCCTAAAGTACGAAAGCGTTTATGATGAAGAGTAGAATATAACATTTAAAATAAGTTGGCAAGAAAAAAGACTTTCTGATTGTTTGTTCTCCTAAATGTGTAAAGTTACGAGCGCATCAGACCTACGTCACAACGGGGAAGCTTACCAAGCCATCTCTCAACTATGAAGTCACGTTAGCTCGGTAGGCATCCACCTCGGACTGATACTCACGACAACCGCGGCGAAGGCGGGCGGCGGTGTGGCGGCCGCGGAGGCCGCGGGCGAGTCGCGCTGCGCGGGCGTGGGCGACCGCTCGTCGCCGTGGTCGCGGTCGCGGTCACGGTCGCGGTCCTTGGCGGTGGCGAGCGCGTTGCTGCGCTTGTGCACCGTCAGCGTCTGGGCGCGCCCCGCCACGTACCCGCCCTGCACAACCAACGCACGCTCCTGGAGTTTGGTTGGGGGGCCCCACCTTATAGCATCTGTTTCTGACGTTGCTGTTGGTTTCTCGTGGAGATTATCACGATTGGGTCTTTCCTCTATCTTTACGATAGAGGATTTGATTTCGAAAAAATGAATTGAAGGTTTTATTTAAATTGATATTAATTTGGGGTTTCCTTATGAAACTTATGCCGCGTTGTGAGGGAGAGCTAGTACTAACTAGCTATACTGTTACTCGACGTTTCTTTATTTAAATAAATTGAATTCTAACAAAACACATTGATGAAAGACACGGCACTCAAACATATTTTTGTTAACTTCAGATACAATTTAAATTAATTTAATTTATTTTGATTTCAATTAGATTTAGAAAGAGATCGACACGGAATCATAAAGTATAAAAAAATAACTTGTGGTTTTTGAGAAGTTAGTTAAAAAATACATTCAAAGTAAAGTACATGTTAGTTCACACTGCATAACTGTTAGAGATAGAGGGGATCGTGTTAGAGACAAACCAACAGAAACATCAAAAACGTATTAATATTAGAAATAAAAACACTTGAGTGTAAGAATGCGAAAACTGTCATAGAGTGAGCTCTATGTGCCAGTCGACGCGCTTTTACACATCAGCAATATATTACAGAAAAAGATAAGACTGTACAACTTACTGCTTAAAAGTAATTATTTAATTTAACTATTAACAATAAGAAATAAGTTACCAATGAGCAGGAATTTGAAATCTCTTAATTCTAATTAGCAATGCAATTTTTATACAAAAACGATGCTCAACTGAAAATTTTAATATTACGTTTGCTTATCTTATTCTGTAATACGGAATGTGATATGGCCGGGGGCCATACAGTGACGCTTCAAAGCTAAATTATTTAAATAATACAATGCGTCAACTCAAAAGTATTGAAATAAAACTGCTTTGACGTCAAAGTACAAACCCAGGGAGGCTAGAACGTGCACTATCGTCACGACGCGATCGCGTCGTTTTGCGCGATTAGAAATGTCAAAGTCAAAATTTGTTCTAGGTTTTTTGAGTTTGACATTTCCAATCGCGCAAAACGACGCGATCGCGTCGTGACGATAGTGAACGTTCTAAGGGGGCAGGTTTTTATTAGCAATCGCCCGCTACACGATAACATCTAAACACATCAAAAGCTCCTAATAAACTTATTTCACAGGGATTCACTACCCGTGCACAATAACAAATAACGCTGGTATTATATGCATAAATAATAAAATATTTTTTTATATTCTATATTTTTCGTCGTTCGCGTTCGAATATGTACCTACTTTTCAAAAATTTCTTATAATTAAAATTTATTTCTGAAACGACCGACCGGTTTTAGCAGTAAAAAGTGAAATAGGCAGTCTAATTTCTCCGAACCTCTGTAGAGTATAGTTGTGTTCTCGGTTAAATATATTTTTAAATTAAATAACAATTATCAATTAAAACTGTGTATTGCAATAATAGGAGTGCATAAGCTACGTGGCATTCCTCAACAATCGAACATACCGAGTCATCAAAAAAGTACAAGCGCATCCAAAAAGTGAGTCGTAAACCTTTTGTGAGCTCAACTTTGAGTGGCTGTTAACGATTTTGTATGAATTGCACGATCGGTGACCAGTCGTTAGACCCCTGAAGTGTTCCTGTGCAATTACTTGCAATAATTATTTTATGTTCTCGTACTAGTACTTCGGATTATTGTTATTCAATATATCATTATGCCGCTCAAACGCACACCCCCCGCTTCCCCTTTACCGCTATTAGATCAGACACGCTCTCGCCTTACAGCTCCGCATGTTAAATGCTCTCAGCCGAGCTCATCGGAACGTGATGTGTATGGATCCTCAGCCTCTGATGCCCCCATTGATGATTCTAACACAGCTCGGCGTCCTAAACGGAAAAGATCTGATACCGTGGATATGCAGCTAATCACTGAAATGAAAGCAATGTTAACGGATTTCCAACAGGCCCAGACTAATGAACTATCTAAATTGCGATCCACAGTTGATGAGATAAAGACACAAAATTCAGATATTATAGCATCCTTAGACCATTTATCTGCGAAGTACACTTTATTAGAGACCCAAATTAATACTTTAAGGACTACAAATTCTGAAAATATAAAATACATCAAATCACTTGAAGATAAAATTGAGAATATGGAAAGGAGCTCCCGGTCAACTAGTTTAGAAATAAAAAATATTCCTATAAAACACCAAGAGTCAAAAATCACTCTTATCAATACTGTTGCTGAAATTGGCAAGATCATGAATTTATCCATCCAGGAACATGATATCAAGGACATTTTCCGAATCAACACAAAAAATCCTGACAACAAACCCATAATTTTAGAATTTACTAGTGTGCTTATGAAAGAAAGAGTTTTGAGTTCTTATAAACGATTCAACAAAGAGAAGAGTTGTAAACTAAGTACTGAACACATAAAATACACTGGGACAAACAAACCAATTTTTATTTCTGAAAACTTAACGGCCAAAATGAGAAGATTGCATTATCTTACACGTGTATTCGCGAATAGCAATGGCTTTAAATATTGCTGGATCACTAACGGAAGAATATTTTTACGCCAGAAGGATGGAGCTCCACTTCACCATATCAAAGGCGAAAATGACTTAAAACAGCTGTCTATGCGCTTGTGACTATTCATTGTTTTATCTTTAGCATATTATTATCTTTTTTCAGTGTCATTGCGTTATTGTAGTAGTTTAATCTTTTTAATATATATTTGTCTTACTGTAATCGAAACACAATTCTACATAATATTCCTTACACACATACACACACACAAACACACTCCCATGCAAATTTATATCAAGTGTAATCATCTAATGGCTGAAATGTTACTGAGGTCATCTATGGTGGTCTATCGAAATAAAATCATAGCACTAAATACAATTGTCGCAAGCACACTTGAGTGTGTTTGTTTCACTTTACTTTATGCCACTTGTTTAAAATTATACACTTACAATGGATGATAACTTACAAATATCTAAAGAACTCGAACATATCTCGATCGCCAAGTCTTTTGTATGCTCTCCAGACCAATGCCACACTTTTATAAGTAACACGCTCAAAACCTTAAAAATAATTCATGTCAATATTAGAAGCATAGGTAATACCACCAACTTTGATAACTTCCTATTATTGTTGAACAGAATAAAAATTGATTTCGATATATTGATTTTATCAGAATGCTGGCTTAGTAAATGCCCTCATATACCCTCGATCCCTGGCTATATATCTTCAAGCTCTAGCTTTTCAAATCAAAATGAGGGTGTTGTTGTGTACATAAAGGACAAAATTGCAGCTGCAATTGAGGAACCTGTTGTAGCAGATTCCAATTGTTTACTTATTAGACTGTCAGGTAACTTTGTTATTTTAGCGATTTACCGCTCCCCATCATACCGAAAAATCGACAACTTTATTGATAGTCTCGACCATTTATTGAAGTCCCTTCAAACATCTGACACCATTGTTATAATAGGAGACCTGAACATTAATATTATACAAGAGGATGATGTTGATTGTGACATGTACCTCAATCTTACGAGCTCCCATGCAATGCTTCCTGCTCATTGTTTTCCCACTAGAATCTCTAGTTGCATTGATCATGTAATGCTAAAAACGAGAAAGCCTGCAATCACACTGGTTCTGGACTCCCCTCTTTCTGACCATCACCCTGTAATACTATTATGTGAACTAGACCATCCGCATAACATGATTTTACCTAACCGCATAGCTACTCGTTTTGACTTATTAGCTTGTGTTACACAATTGGAAAACACTGACTTTGGCGCTATCCTGAGCTGTGATAATGCTGAGACGGCGGCATCTAACTTGGTTATTACCCTTTCTTCGGCGGTGCAAGCTCATACAATGTTAAGTAATATTCCTAGTAGTAAAAGGATAACTAAGCCGTGGCTTACTCCGGGGCTTCTGAGATGCATACGGCACAGGGACAAACTTTACAAAAAAGTAAAAATGGACCCTAGTAATGATACTAAAGTCATTGTATATAAACGTTACAAAAATTTCTGTAACAATTTGCTCAAGAAAATTAAAAATGAATATGAGCAATCTGAGTTTTTAAAACGTAAAAATAATCC
>DVZL01002297.1:0-15693 GCA_018236625.1 Lasaia peninsularis
GAGACCAGGGAATTATGGATTCATTTTTATATGGAGGATATTATAGATTCCAGTTCAAATTGAATAGGTACTCATACAAAATAACTCTAACAAAATAAAGTAGCGCATCATTGCAACGCTAAGGCAGTACGAAGATCGCCGGGTCAGCTAGTTAACAATATTTTTTGTTAGTGTTCATTACTTAACATTAGCACATTATACAAATTGAGTTACCAGCGTTTGGTTTTTTCCAAGGGAGAATAGAAGTTTCAAAATTTCTAAAATACAAGCTATTGCCCACGGCTTCGCCTGCGTGTGACTATAATACAAACAAAATCTAAGCAATTGTAAAATGAAAACGAATCGGTTATATTTATATGTCATCAGAACATTTGCATACAAATATTCTAATCTCCCCCCCCCTTTTTGTAGTAAAAAGTAGCCTATGTCAATATGTGTCAAGGTCAACTCTATCTTTGCACCAAATTTCATAAAAATCCGATTAGTGGTTTAGGAGTGAAAGCATAACAGATAGACAGAGTTACTTTCGCATTTATAATATTAGTACAGATTAGCATTTATTCATAACATTAAATTATGCCAATTGTGTATAAAATAATTAAAAATGTTGTCAATAATATGTGTATTTTTGTAAATATCAATAAAAAAAGGAAAATCTTTATTCATAATTCATAATAAGGTCTTCGCATCTTGCGTAAATGGATGGAAGTTGCTCATTTTTTTGTTAACAGGAGAAGGAAAAATTGTAAAACTTTTAACTTTATACATAGAAATACTTTTTTAAATTTAATGAACACCCAGACCCGGAAATACAAACATCTACCTATGCCTGTCCCCGTCGAGAATCAAACCTAATCCTCGCGGTTAATTGGTGATTTTAGGCGAGTATACTAGCTACTCGAGCGACGAGGCCGCCAAGATTACGTATAGTGCGACTTGATCAAGCAAGACTGTACGTATTAAGTGGATTATTAAGTGGACTTGCTAGGAGTCGAAGACCCCAAAAATGCTTTGTTTCCACACACAAACACACTTACTATATTAAATACCTAAAAACTAAACACACAAATGCAATCCAATCGTCAAAACGGCATTGCTTTAAACACGCCAAAAATGTTACTCTCTTGTGTTCTCTCGGACGCGGACATTCAAGTGAAATGTTTGATATTAGCTAAGTCCCTTTCAGTAAATATTTCAAGGAGCATCTGCATTTTTCACTTGTCACTTTGAATGCACAGAGTTTTGCAAAGAAAATACATTCTGCTTTAAGCCATTAACCTATTTTAAATGGTTACATTTTCGTGTGTATTGTAAGATGTGTTGTTCTTCATTCGTAAATAAACTAATAGGAAAACGTTTAAAAAGATCTGTGTCTTTTTAGCCCTGTATTTCTCTAACTTATATTATTCAATTAATCTATATACATATATATAAGTGTTACAAAAAGAATGTTGTGTTTGTTACACTATAACTCAAGAACAGATAAAGCGCTTTAGCTAAAAATTTTGCGGCGGGTAGGTTAAAACCAGGAGATGCCCATAGGATACCTTTTATCGCGTTCTAGTCTGTAAAAAAAAGAAAGTTGAGTGCATATCGGGTAGGTCTGAGAATCGATCTCTAAGGATGGATGGTATGAAGTTCGTCGGAACAGCTAGTTTAAAATAAATCCCGTCATTTTGCCACTAAAGTGACTTTGTCATCTACCATTGAATAAATTATAAAAAAATTATCAAATCTAAATCCTTACTAATATTATAAATACGAAAGTAACTCTGTATGTCTGTCTGTATGTTACGCTTTCACGCCTAAACCACTGAACCGATTTCGATGAAATTTTGTACAGAGATAAAGTAGACCTTGAGGAAGGATATACTTTTTAACCGACTACATTAAAAAGAGGGTATGTTTTTACGCGATTAGTATTATAAGTCGGAAAAATGTCTGTCCTTTGAAAGTTGTCTGTATTATTAAAATAATTCACGCGGGCGAAGCCGCGGGCGGACATCTAGTGTTCTATAACTTTTTTAGAACGTGTCAAGATTTTTTTTATTGATTTTTTTGTTCTCATTTCCAGGTGTGGAGGTTAGACCTTGTCATGGTAATCCTGTTCAAGGCGATACCTCTAGAGAGCACAGATGGTGAGCGCCTGGAAAAGCATCCAGAATGTACGCAGCCAGGTCTCTGCGTGAACCCCTACCACATCAACGTGTCAGTTAGAGAGCTGGACCTGTATCTAGCGAACTTCATCAACAGCTATGGTAATGGGAGCGACGGTCTTCCAGGTCTCTCGCTCATATATTTACTTCTTTTGGGATGGTCTATCTTTTGGGGTATTAACATATCGCATGCTTAGAATTAAAGTGATCGAATTAAAAAAAATGCAATTTGTGATAAATTAGCTAGAAAATTTTCAAAAATTATACCATTGAATACATCTTGATATATCGCTTTAATGTTTTGCAAACGATTGGTTTTAACCAAATTATGCTTAATAACCAATTGCAATGTAAGTGTATATTTATAGTGAAATGGTAAAATCGAGTATTACATAAATTTTGAGTTAAGCCACTTTAATTCTAAGCGTGCGATGTATATATATTTGCAGTATGTTATTTTCAAGATTATCAGATCTATTATAAAATTAATAGGCCTGTACCATGACTATTTAGGAAATAGGTATTACTCGAAAACTAAACTAAGATTTTCCTTGTCGGCCCGGGTCCTCTGTGTAGAATAGGGTCATCTGATTCCTTACCAGGCAGCTCGTAAGAGTTAATTGGGTCACTCCTAGTAGCCGGAAGATCTGCAAATCAGGCTTAATAGCTCGGCCATAGGATAGCAACACACCTATAACTCTTATCATCAGGAGAGCCGTGTGCTTGTTCGTTGTCTAATCCCATAAAAAAGTGCACGCTAAAAGGTCGCCTTTTTGTGTTAACGTTAAAAAAATAAATAATTTTGTTCTTTAAATGAACAATTCTCTGAAACGCGTGCAACAATTTTGTCGAATTTTTTATTAAGTCTTTTACTATTAAAATTGAAAGTATTATCCTACAAACTATTCAGGAGTTTGTTTGGTCATGCAAGATTTATTAAATTTATATAATATGTTGATGATAGATGGCGCTAAACGCTATTTCAACACAGTGCATTATCTACACAATGCTTATTATTCCGACCAGTATTACATTAACACGGTGTAGTAGAGCCTGAATTCGAGATCAAAAGTGTATTAATACTAAGTCTTATAAAAAACCCGGTCAAGGGTGAAAAGGAAAAATAATTCCGTACCATCATTTGTATAAACAGCAAAAACCATCACGTTTGTACGGGAACCGTCTTTAAATATAAAAATTATTTTGTTTTTAGTATTTTTTATTATAGCGGTAACAGAAATACAACATCTGTGAAACTATCACCTTCTTAGCTATATATTATAGAACGGTATTTATGACACAGCCTGGTCACAGACAGCGGAGTCTTAGTAATAGGGTTCTGTTTTTATAACTCTTCATATACAATAATATTTAATATTAGTAGATTGCATAAAGATGAAACGTGATATTGTATCTGTAATAAAATTTAAACTTAAAATAAGTTCTTTTTACAGTTCGTCTCTTCCATAAGATAGACTGTCTTAATAATAATAATAATATGTCTTAGTCTATTGCTTGCTAATTACGTTATATATATTCATTGACTATATATAGATAGTAGGGGGGTCCAAGAAGACATTCGGCGAGTTACTGTGGCGCGTCAGCTTATGATATAGTAGATACCTTGTATCATCGTTAAACGCCTCTATTACATATAATAAAATCTCTATACAGCCGCACGTGTAATTTTTTGGCTTGAAAATATACTTACTACGTCAGATTAAGGTCAAGTGGGTTCATTGCAAGCCAATAAGTATGTATTTAAATAATCTGACAAATTTACCGCGACGAAAAGATGTTGAAGGACGAGAAACTTTTGTAAAACATATAATTTATTTTCTTTGGCTATTATGGCAGAATGATTGACATTATCAATATCTGATGCGTTTTCGTCTGATTATGAGTTTGTAATTTTGTTTTTAACTTTTAGACGCTCTCCCTACAGCTATAAATAAAATTGTCACATTAATTTTTTTCTCCACTATCTGATGGATACAAACCGATAATTCCCCATGACGCTCGAGTGACTACGTATTTAGCTTACTGGGCCCCCCTATCACCATAACAGAGTTTTTATATTATAATCTTTTTGTTTATTAAATAACATGTACATATTTGAATAGTATGAAAAGTATATATTTAGGGCTTTTTCTTGAAATATGTCATATAATATTTAAAGTGGTGCAATAACGAGTTGACGACGAACATAAAACCTTAGAATTGATTAATGTTTTGCCAAACGCCGCGCGTTTGGACGTGCAATATTATTATTAGGTACTGTGAATCTTTGCACTTAATAGGTATATTTTCAAAGTTTTATACATTTTTTTTACTATTTTATATTATGTACAGACATATATACCTTCACGCCAGGTCTCATGCATAGTTAGGCAGAGAAATTCTAATGCCAATTGTCATGATTTCTTCATACTCCCTTCACACAAACACGCCAGTTTCGAAGTTTTTTTGTCTCTTTCTAAAATACCAAATTTGAAAGAGATAAAAAACATAATATGTTAAGTATACTTTGCACGTAGCGTTCACTAAGCGAATTTATTCTCGGTATGTTTGTCGTCAGGTGAATGAAAAAATAACTTAGGATGACTTCAGTTATATGACTATGATTATAGACGTGTCATAGACGTATAAGATAGGGAAGTCTGCCTGTAAACGGCGAAGTCTGAAGGTTAGAAGGAAAAGAGAGTTATAGACAAGATACCTGCAATCTTCTCTCACTTTAAAAAAAAACTATTGGAAACCTGGCTTTCTTGTTCTAAATACCTCTTTATACAATATGCGATGGCCTTTTTTTTGTTTAAAAAAAAGAACGTTAGTGTTGATTCGAATTTGGAATCGAAATATTCTAAATGTTCTTTTAGTTAAAATTAGAAAAAATACATAGAGGTAAAGAAATGCTTTTAAGTTTCAACGTTAACTGCTGCATAATGAAAATGGTCAAGTGCCAGTCGAACTTAATCATTGTTCTGTACCGCTATCTGTAAAAATTGCACAAAAATTACATTTGTTTTATGGGACATTTATATATTTATTTTATTATGTGTAAATTATTTGTTGTTGAACATATTATTATATACATCATCTGTGAAAATTTCAACTTTCCAGCTATCACGGTTTTTGAGATAAAGCCTGGTGTCAGACAGTGGAGTGTTAGTAATAGAGTTTTGTTTTTATTCATTCGGTACGGAACACTAAAAACTACAATTATAATTAGGGTATAACCTCGTACATTCTTTACTATTCTTTTTGTTATTCAATATAGCCGGAAGCTGTACATTTTATTTTTTAATATTTTGTCTTTCTTTTTTTTAAAGAATTAAAAATCCTATAGAAAAATTACACAGCCTTTTCAACTATCATAAATGTAAGAGATAACATCTCTTACTGTCTAATATTTAATAGGTACATGTCTTTCTATTTATAATATGACAAGATTATTTTACGCCTACCTCCTTTACGTAACAAATATTTAAATACTTTTGTTTAATGTATACAAAAAACTTGACTTTAATTTCGTAGATTACGATTTTTTAGTTCTCAAGCAAAATAATAATAATACAATACTAAAAATCTAAGAATCTTTCAATATTATTTTTTAACTCTCCGTGTGTTGTGTTATTCTACACACAAAAAAGTGCGTTTACATATTGCGACATTGTGCGCCCAATAAAGTACGTTTATATATTGCGATATTTTATCACATGGAAGTGCTTTTATATGTTCCGATATTTTTCAGATATCCTAAGCGGTTCGCTATCGCCGCATCCCACTAGGGACAAAGAGAACGAACATGAGGCTAAAAACAAAGGTAAATCGGCTCGTCTCGGTATCGTGTCGTGTTCATTTAAGTAGCTAAGAATGGTTTTGTTAGAATATTTAAAAAAAATCTTCGCTTTTCTGTGTTTAGTGTCCCTTGTATAAATACACTTTTTGGTTTTAAAAATATACCATAAGTACGGATTTTTTAAATTGTATTATGATAAATTAAATAATATTAGAAGTTAAGCTGTATGTTTAAATATCCTAATTAATTAGTTAAGTAACTTTAATAATTTAAAAATGCAAAAACAGTTTGACTCGTTCGTATTATCATAGCGTAAATTTAATTAATTTTTGTTAAATATGTTCAAAATACTATTTTTTTATTTGGAACATTAAAATGTTTACTTTCTTAATTTATAAGTTTGAATATCTAATATTTATTAATCGTTTTTCATAATTGTACTTAAATTAGTTTACAATATTATTTTATAATTGTATATATTATTTTTTAAACAAACACGTTCCATAATTATATATATAATTAAATTAAAAACGCGTAAATCGACTCGACAATAATTAAGTTTCGACGCGTATTTAGTATAATTAGTAAATTCTAAATATTTGTAAATTATTAAGCTTTCCTTTTTGTTCTTTTTTTTAAAATATTATTTATACGTAATTTAATTCTGATTATACACTTAAATGTATTATTAGTAGTCACTTTCCCAAAAATGCCATTCTTAGTTACACTAATGTTACGTGATTTTTTATTGGTACCCCTGCACATTAAACACATTTTTGTTTGGTTTGTGCATTTTAAAATTAAATTATAACATTGGCTTGCACTCTTATGCTTTCGTTGGTTTAAAATTTGATGTTGTTTCGATGTTTGAAAGTATTTGTAGTCGGTGTTCCTTCTCTTTCACTATTTTGTGTCTTTTGATGTTGATTGTCGTTACAGATGTCACTACTGGCACTACCTTATGTCACTATTTTGACAAAGGCAGCAAAATTTCAAAGAACATTTTTCAAAAATAAGCTTATGCTATTAGTGACAAATGTGACAATATTTTAATCTAATGCAATTTTCAATTAATTGAAATACACATTTTCAAAAATATATTACATACATAGGGCAAAAAAGAGAAATGGCTCAAATTACATATAATTGATTATTTGAAAAACAAGTTTTTTTTTATTGTAACTTCATTTATTTTACCGGGAAAAAATTAGATTCCGCCCAGACGGCAAAAGATTTGAAACTTGCATTAGACGTTATCGATGTTTTTCTAAATTTTTTCGCATGTTTAAATGTCGCATTTTAAATGAAATTTATTTCGATGCGAATGTATGAAACTAAAATTTTAATAAATCATAAGTTACTATTAAAGTATCCAAAATATTTATATTTGAAATACTTAAATTTGTAATATTCAATAATTTTTGTATATTCGAATGACTCTTTTTTGAACCCCATATTAGTCATAATAAATGATAAAAAGGCGTCACGAAGAGGCTTAATGGTAAGCATCACTGTCGTCTGTAAGACTTGTAAAACGTGACTATTGGAAACATATTTTATACTTTTATTTAATAATACATTTGTTAAATAAAAGTATAAAGAAATAGTCACGACAAAGTCCTGGTGGTAAACCATATGAAAAAAGATCTGATGCTAAACGTCAGTCAAATAAAAAAAAGTTTCAAAAACTTGGGGTCAAGATATAATTTCTTTGTGCAATAATACTCGAATGGCTTACAGGCTATTCCCATAATCCATTCAACGGTGTCATATGCAACGATATTATTCTAGCGACCGGTGTCTTCTCTTCGAAGGAGTTATGGAAGCTGTCTAAAGGTCAGTCTTTAAATTTAATTTAGATTCTTGTATATTGCTATTTATTTTGAGTTATATCTATCTCCTTTCAACGCAAGTAAAAGAAAGGGACAAAAGGCTTTTAGTCTTGTCAAATTAAAATGTTACATTTTTTTTATTAAAAGCCGGACAAGATATTGTGTTCCGATTAATTTGACATGACATGTTTTATCTCTTTCGTTTTTTTTACATTGGAAAAAGATAGCATGTACTTAAAATAAGTTTAGTGTTACAGAACCAACATTGTCACCTATTTTACCAGCTGTAGCCATGTGTGTCGCACGTATCTCTGTATGTGTGTATGCTCGTATCACTTTGTATCTACCAATCAAATTCAAGATATGATTTATTTGTAGTTAGATTCGCCTGTACAACTCAAGCGTTTGCATATGTGTGACATAACACAAAAATGGCGACTGTCAGTTTTGTTTTTTTTTAATCATAGAGGTATATAAATCGAGCTAGGTTTTCAATTGTCCCTCGGTTATAAAGAGAGAGAAGATTGCGGTACCTTTTCTGTTTCTTCCTGTGCATTTAAAATTAGCAAGAAAAGTTACCATAATAGAACGATGTGACGGTTTATGTTGTGATAGAATTTATGAGGTTTAATATATTTATATTTTAGGTGTTGATTTTTTTTGAGTTTATTAAAAAAAATAAGTTGTTGTAAACAGAGATAGATAGGGTACCCCAAATTTATTTATCTTTCTAACGGTCGGATGTTTTTGCTTACAGTAAGTTGTATGTCTCCCTCTATATTTTTAATACAGCAATAGGTTTTATAAAAAGATATTACAAAAGTTGTATAATAGAAAAGAGATGTCCTGCGTTTTTCCATGTTATTTATTGCAAGAAAACTGTATCAAAATCATGATTTTGTGGTAGACACTCCCGGTTTTGCATCAAATTATTCGGCTTATCAAATTATTAATATTTTATAAAATTTCAGCTTCAATACTCCAAGAGACGGGGTCGGAGTCACCAGGGGGCTCTGGTGGCGGCATCAAGCTGGAGTCCACGTACTACGGGTACAATAGCCCCGCTCCACCCGCCTTCGAGCCCCCTGCCGAAAGGGGCACCCCCTCGTCTATGCTAGTGGGACAGTGTTTTAGTAAGTTTCCTATTTTAAGTTATACTTTTACAACAAATAACCACAACAATAAAACTGCTGAGACCAAAATACTGATACTTGGTGTTGTAGACGCGTTGCTGTCCTATGGCCTAATGGGCGAGTCTAGTTCTAGAATAGTCTAGAATAGGTGGTAAGGTGGTGGATCCTGGTGGTGGAGGAATTTAGATTTAAAAGGATTTGCTACACATTCCTTTTTCAATTTTTGTTAAAGCCAATTAGTACTACTGGTAATTTTGTGCTCATTTATGTCAAAACACGAATACGTCCCATTTTTTTAATAGTGCCCCTATATTACCAATGGTGCAATATGTAAAGAATGTATAAATGTATTTTTCTTAATATTTGAATTCCATGTAATTTAAGGATCCACCACCTTATCTAACTATTCCTGCCACCTTAATTAAATTGTCGTGTTCCGATAAGGATATAGAGAATAATGTACAGATACATTTTTTGCGACTTAATACCCAGACTATCGCATTACAATCAATCACCAGACAGTCCAAACTATAAGTACTTAAATCCTATGCAAAACGCTACTTCAATCCTTATTGATATTATAAATAATTGTCGATCACAATGGAGTGTGGAGATTCTCAAACTTTTATACTTCGACTCCTCGTTTAAGTTATCATCAAACTAGCCTTTATTTCAATTGTTCCTCACATTTGGGCTTTTAATGGAATAACCGTAATGATGCTTCGTTATAGTTAGTCACATACATATTTTCACGCCAGGTCACTTGTGCGGTAGATAGAGAGTATCAAGCGTTAAGTGTCACGATTCTCTACATTAATTAATCTCTTCATACAAACACAATCCATTGCCAAAAATTTAACGATATCACCATTTCTAGAATCGGATTGAGTAGTTTTACGACAATAAGAAATTTATTTAATAGGTCACAGTTATGAACTATCAAAAATAAACTATTTCGGTATTACGTAACTTCAATAATAACTTCAACGTAACCAACTGTTTCTGCTAATCCAAAAACAACCATGTTTCACTAACTTCTTCTTAGTTCTAGTCTTCTCTCGTTTTTTTATCAGTTGATGTCAGAGTCGGCTACCTAATCTAGGAAATTTGACAAGGGTGCACGTTTTTACACAGAGCGACTGCGATCTCACGTCTGCAAGAAGGAAAATTAGATCCAATCCTAGATGAGATCGAATGCGAATAAACGAATCACCATGCTTTCTACACTGTAAGAGCACTCCCAAAATGTGCATTAGTTAGAAAAATTGTCACATAGTGTAGTTCGAACTGAGACTACTGTGATACAAGTTCTGGTCACTGTATTGCTATGTTTCTACCATTTATCATCACCATATACAACTAGTAAACTATTGTATGTAAACCTAAAATAAAATAATATATCTCTGTAGATTCACAACGTGTCCATTTTAGCCCCGAGGCACTCATGGATCTGTGTCGCACAGTTTGGGAAGCTCTGGTCAAATGATTGTTATTCAGGGCTCGTAGGTTGTAAACGTTCGAATACAACGTAATGAATCAGCGATATGCGTAATCGATTAAAAAGGACTCTAACCCGACGTTTTATAGGACGATGACATTTTACAATTGCTACTCTATAGATTTGTTTATATTAATACTGTCGTGTTTCGAATTTTTAGGGTACCGTAGCGGGGAAACTTATGCACGAAACCACTTTTGATGTATATTGGCGACCAGTATTTCTTACCATTGGAAATTCGTCTGCTTGTTTATCGTTTAATCTTTGAACAATAATAAAAAATATACCTTCAAGCTTATATCCCTGAAAGGGTAGGCATAGGTACATATGTTCCCACGATTTACTGACGATATTAGCTCCCTCATGACAGCCATATCAGGCTCAAATCCAATATCGTAAGAGCATTTAGGAAATGTACAAAAGTTAGAAATACACATTCATACATGGCGAGGTTCATTGAGGGGTACATAATTCTATCATCTGATATACAAATGGGTTAAGGCTAGAACGAATAAAATACGTATAAAATATTAAATACGCAATATATATTTCCAGGTATTCCTCACAGTTCAGCCGGTCTAAGTGTAGCTCAATCTCCCCTAGTGCCATCAAATACCATCTTCTACCAACACGCGCCGCCTCCGACAGACACACATCCTACAGGTAATATATTTTTATCTATACGTTTCTCTTTCTCTGTCTATAGTCTTTTGGTTATTACATTCTTAAACAAGGTTTATCCTTATTTTTAATTTATATTACTTATTGATCTAGAATTTTGTTTTCGGCTTCGTCTGGTTTTAGCTTTTTCACGGCAACCCCTGTAATAAAGAACATAAAATATAATCGATGTGTCCTCAGGTTATAGTGTAAATTGTACATATCTTTGTTACCACAAATCCAGATTTTGAGAGACTCGAGAAACAGCTGCGTTTCATTAAAATTGATTTAGTGAAAATTGATTTGTTAGTTAAATGATAGAATCATGCGTATGGATACTTGCGGAAATCCATGTTCAAACAAAAGTAAAATTATTATTTTGAAAACTCCCTCGAAAAGAAGCAGTTTTTAGAGCCAGTAGTGTCATTTGCTAGTACTACTAGCTATATAACCGTGACATACAGTCTAGTTCTGCTGAAGATCCTTCGGCTGCGAAGCGAAACATACGTTGAGATTGAATTGTGTTACTTGCTTGATAGAGTCGCTCTATAAAACTTTTATTGGAGGGAGTTTGCAAAATAACAATTTCATATTTGTATTAATTGTCCTGTTGAGTTTCTTTCATCGGATCATCTCGATGAGTTGACGCGTTTCGATCCGGTGGTAAATTTTAAATGAGAAAGATGATTCACAAAAATCGCTTGTAGTCTATCCTACTTAATATTATAAAAGCGAAAGTTTGTATAGATAAGCATGGATAGATGAATGGATTTATGGATGTTTGTTACTTTTTCACGAAAAAACTGCTAGATGAATATGGATGAACATTTAAGTAAGATATTTTACACATTAGAATTATTACATAAGCTACTATTTCACCGACTATATTAAAAAGAGGGTATATATTTACGTATTATGTATAATACGTGCAAAAAAATTTGAATGTTATCTATATTATGTTATGAAAATAATTCTAAAATGTTGGTTCGGGTTCCGTTGTAGAATAGGCCAACTGCCTTCCACCCAGGCAGCTCTTAAGAGGCGAGTACTGGTTCTATTGTTACCAACACCGTGCCGTTGACTAGGTGGTAGAGTCTTGCAACGACTCGCCCGTATTGGTACCACCTCCTTACCTATTCCTGCCACAATAGCGGCAATGCTCGCCATTGTCGTGTTCTGGTTTGGAGGGTAGGGTTGCCGTTAAAGTTACTCCCGCAAGGGGCTTGCCATCCATTTCTTACCATCAAGAAATCCGTCTGCTTGTTGGCTTTCTATTATCATAAAAAAAAGAAGCCGCGGGTGGAAAGGTGGAGTAAAATAAAATATTTTCGTTACAGTTCTATTTTAATCTGTTCTTGTAATTAATTTCAGCTTCAGAACTCTCAAGTCAGCATTCAACTGGAAAGTATGACGGAGCACCTCAAGACTCTCTTGGAGACTGCTTTACGTTTGTTTGCCAAGACCCTTCTGCCGACGTTCAGCCCTTACAGGTATATTCGCCAGTAACATCATTTTGTAATTTGTTATCCTTCTTTGTTATAATATAGTATATAATGATCAGTGATTGTCGGATGCACCATCGATAGTCCAAACCTTTAGGGCTAGGCCTTTAAGGGTCTAAGCCTAAGGTTTAAATTTCATACACATTTGTCTTATGACATTGAGATCCACTATTTTTATTTTTAAGGATGAATTTTTAACATTCTACCCCTCAAGGAGTATGGGTATAAAATTCATTTTGTGATGGAATTTGGCAATTTATAATTCACAAATGTTTTAAGTTTGGAGTATAAGCCAGAAAAATTACTTACAAGAGTGATTAATATCCCCATCTCAATTTTCCTCAATATTTGTTTACTTGTTTAACTTTTTATATCTTTAGATATAAAAGAAGGTTGTGTTAGATACACTATTTAAAACTCAAGAACCGATTTGACTAAAAGTTGGTGGGAGAACCAGGAAACGGACATATACTTTTAGCGAGTTCCATATCATTCTAACGAAATTTTGTGTGCATATTAGAAAGATCTGAGAATCGGTAAACATCTATTTTTAATACCCCTAAATGCGGGCGGTAGGTACGAAGTTCGCCGGGATAGCTAATAATTCATAAAATTAATTGAATTAAATTTATTTTGGTCAGGTACACACGTTAGCGAGAAGTCCAAAGCCATATTTCTCCAGTACAATGCTACCACCACCACCGCTGCCGCCAATGGCTCGGCCTGTCACCATCATCAGATCGACGGCCAGCGAAGTGGGGGTGGGAGTGGGTGTGGGTGGTGGGTCCCCGGCTTCTCCGGAGGGTCGGTCACCCCCTACTTCCCCGCGTCGTCGGTCACCCAACATCTATCGAGACTGCCATCCGCCCATTACACACTTCAATCACTTTACGCAACCGCAACAGGTATTTATAGAATAGAATAGAAAACTATTTTATTTCACATAGACTTTTATGTCCTTTTTTTAAGGTCCTCTTCAATCCCTATGCACATTGCACCCAAATATTTAAAAGAAGGTTTCCATTTCTTTCATTCTCCTTGTTTTTCGTGTCGACCTTCCGTTTCTAATCTCTTACGTTATCCCTCACGGTCCATGATATTAGGCTTACATGATAAGGGAATTCCCTTCTTCATGATTCACAGTGAGACATTATCAGCTTTCAAAAGATAATAGAATCCCTCTACTCCCCAAATTCCTGAATGGTTTCCTTTCTATTCCTATTCCTTGTCACTATTAGTAACTTTTATTATGTAACTTAGCTGCTGTTATAGTTTATTTTGTATTGATGATTAGTTTGTGCACTTTTTTCTTTTTAGTTATGTGTTTTCTCTATCCTAGGTTAACTGAAAGACTTCTCTTGTCATAGATAAGCTCGCCTTTTGTATTCTTTGTTATGTATTTTTTTCTTATTTGCTGTAATATCTCATGTGTACAATAAAGTGTTATATAAATAAATAAATAGACTTAACAAGTGGTTCTCGTGACGCGTCTAAAAATTTTAAAATGTACCACCGGATCTAAACGCGGCCACTCATTGAGAATATGTTATAATGATAACATCTTAATGATATATTTTGAGTCTACAGTTCGTGCAAAACTTAAATGCGCCTCGTGCGAACTTCATTCTGTAGTCTCGCGCAGGTACATCTAGAAATACATGTAGTGCGAGCGAAACTGAGCATGAGTATGAATAAGTGTGAGTGAGAGGGATGGTTCGTTCCCTCAGTTCCCCGCACACATATCCCGGCCGATACCTTAAAACTAAGTTCTGCGCAGTTACTTCAGACGCGCATTTAAGTTTTGCACGAACTGTACTAGTTGCTTAAATATAACTCCACTCGAGAAATTGTATGTCTCACAATCATCCAGTTCTATGAGCTAATGCTAATGCTAATGTCACTTTAACGAGCTAATTCTCTGCGCTATGTCCATAATTTTGTTTCTTTGGCAGACCTCCTTATTTCGAATTTGATTCCTCAAGGAAACGCCGATTGTAACTCCTAGCTGTGAAACATCAGGTTGTCTCTTACCATCAGGAGAGCCGTGTGCATGTTCGCTGTATTATTCCATAAAAAATTCGAAACGATGACGCAAAAATTCGATGCCAGAAGTGTGTAAGTAATGCATTGTTTCCAGGTGTTCGGGTACGGCGGGATGGGCGGCGGCGCCGTCCTGGGCGGCGGCGGCGGCGCTTCTCCGCCCGGTGGACTCAGTCTCTACCCGCCCCGACACCCGCCGCGCGCGCCACACAGGTACACACACACATACATTACACACACTCATACCCCGTGTTCGTCCGAGTTCCGTAGTAGAATAGCCCAACTGCCTTCCACCCAGGCAGCTCGTAAGAGGCGAGAACAGGGTCTATTGTTACCAACACCCGTGACATTGACTAGGTGGTAGCGTCTTGCGTCGACTCGCCCGGATTAGCAGGTACCACCGCCTTACCTATTCCTGCCACAAAGTGCTCGTCATTGTCGTATTCTGGTTTGGAGGGTAGGGTAGCCGGTAAACTTACTCACGCAAAGGGCTTACCAACCCAGCCTTAGCTTGGCAACGCACCATTTTCACCTTTGGTGTCTATAGGCGATGTGTATTTCTTACCATCAGGAAATACGTCTGCTTGTTTGCCTTCCAATATCATAAAAAAATCACTTCTGTGATCATGGGTAGTCAGTCGGTCTCTGACTTTGACGCATTCGTCCCGGTTTCAATTCCCGGGTAGCTTATTCCAATATTTTTTTTAATTTAACTAAAAACTTAACGTTGCCCGTGATTGGATTTTATGTCCGTATGGCGACGGACTTGCCATTTGTCATATCATGGTATCTATACTTCCCGTCACGAGAAGGTATAATTTTTTTAAACAAACTTTTTTTACCAAGAAAATATTTTTACTGCGAAATAATAATGAACTGATCATATTCAATCGAAATAAAAATATAGGTGTTATATGAAAGTATTAACCTTTTTCAATTTCGTTTCTTATTATTTGACAACTATCAATTGTTTCATTGCTTTATTAAAATCGTGGATTTTGTTGTTATTATTAATTTTGTTATTTTTTCATTATTATTTTGTTACTGTTGTTAGTTTTGTTAATTATTGC
>DVZL01002298.1:0-15690 GCA_018236625.1 Lasaia peninsularis
CGGGCTTCGCGCTGGCCAGTCCATCTGACAAATTTGGACCTCCTCCAGATATAGTCGCACGCAAGCTGCAGAGTGGGGACCAATAAAACCGGCATAAAGGACGACGTGTTCACTGAGGATTTCATGGATGTACCGAGCAGCAGTCAAACCCCCAGCTCGGAAGCCAGTTTCAACAAAAACCAGTTCGGTTTTTGCATCTACCGAAATTCCTGCCCACACCATACTTGACCCTCCCCCAAAAGCAACTCTTTCCTCAATGCAACATGGGGCAAATCGTTCTCCTGGTCTCCAGTACACTCTTCGGCGTCTGTCACTGCCATGTAAGCATATTCTGCTTTCATCGGAGAATAAAACAGAACGCCATTGGTCGTATGTCCACTTACTGACAGCCACTCTTCGTGTTTCTCTCAGCTCCTATTGAACTTGAACTCCAGTGAGAGATCGATTTCTCAGGGAAGTGCTGACAATAAATCGATCATCTCTTACTGAAGTGCATCGATTTCTACCAGATCCCCTTGGGTATTGAATAAAGCAATAATTTTCTTATATAGTTTTCTAAGATTGTTTTAGATGCAGGACATTAAATTAATATTTTGCACTTTTGGACAAATTTATCATCCACATATCAAATATTTCACACATAAATGTTCTTGAATATATAATAATAATACTTAATATACTTGTTTACAACAATTTTTAATTATACATATAATGTAACATCATTTTATTTAAAGAATAAGACTAACGACTGAGTTTCTTTTGCTGGATCTTCTCAATGGTTGTGTTCATAATCAAAGGTACATCTTATTTAGATACATCACAAGAACTGCGTGTAAGATGTATGTGAAATAAAATATTTTCTATTCTATTCAAAAATAATAATATATCAAGTACAATATGAGTTCCAAAAATATTATCCCTTGTAAAAAAACTATTAGAAAACCAGTATTATCTTACGTTACTTATAACTTTATATATATTTATATAAGCTCAACTTTGATACTGAAGAGAATCTCATTAAAATTCTATAGTTTTTAAATTGTGGTGTTAATTCCCTCAGAGAATTAACGAATATTAGAATTCATAACCCAGTAACTAATATTATCTTTGTGAACAATCAGAAGAATCTCAAAAACATGAAATTTGTGTGAAACATAGAATAAAATACCCACTCTTTTTTATGTTAAAACTTATTTAAACAGAACAAGATTGATTCAAGGTTAAACAAAACTTTACAATAAAATTACATAGTTATTGAACTAAAAATATCATTGCTCTCAAATGTCATGTTCCACTAGAGATAAAAAAAGGCAAGATAAACAAATGATAATAGATTAAGAGATTGCTTGATTGTGTCTTAGTGGTACTATGGATGATGTTACAAACTTAATTTGCAAGTTTAAATTCTGGCTTATGTAGTTTTATAATCTATTCAGGTAACTTATTTTCTTCTTGGGACCCATACCCAAAGGGGAAATACGGTAGCCTATTACTAGGACTCTGCTCTTAATCTGTCTGTCACCAGTCTGTATATCATAGACTGTGACAGTTAGAGTTGAAGTTTTAACAGAAGATAGATGTATTCCTGTTGCGGCATATACACATATTTGGTATATGGCGGGATTTGAACCTGGTCTACCAGAATGGAAATCCCAAGAGCAAACCACTAGGTCACTGCAAACCACCAGAGGCTTTTTATCATTCACCTTTATTATGTGCATCCTATCATTTCATATTTTCAATTTAGTTAATTTAACTGTATTAAAATACCATGTTGCACTAAGTCCACCATTGTACATTTTTGTGCATAAATGAAAAAAATAAATAAATATTCATATATTACAAATAATAAAGACACAAAGCAAAATTTTACCATTTTAATGATTTCTGGATAAACAGGTTCGGTGAGCACTCCTCGTCCACCAGTGATGTACTCTACAAGTTCATTCAATGTGGCACGTTTGATCTCCTTCCCTTTTAGATCAGTTACGGGATCCATAAAATCAAAAGCTACACAGCATTGTCGCAATTTACGGATAAATAATTCTTCTTGTTCATTGCTTGGAACATCTGAAACATGATAAAAATATTATTATATAAAGATAAATAATAACAGTAGAGGTTATATATAGTTGATATTTCCTTCACACAAACCAAACAATCTAGTTTTGTCGATTATTTTTTAGATAGTTAATTAAGGATTGAAACTCTCTGTCTAAAGATATGCTTACTAAAGTAATCTTACTAAATTGATCAGACTCTATAGTACGAAAATTAGTCAATGCTACTAATACATTGAAATATTTAAATAAATACCAGAATATTTTTTTATAATACCTAGAGCCATACCCAAATGGCTCCCCTCACCTGGAATCAAACCGAGCCTTGCAGTTGGTCGGTGGCATTAAGTGTGTATGCTAATCCCTCAACCAACAAGACAATTACTAAAGCTTCAAAGTTCACTTTTTACTTCTCATTAGAATTTGAATTAATAGCTAGATACAAATCCAATTACCGAACACCTAATAAAGTATACCCATAGCTGATGGTACACTCAGAAGCAGATTTTTTTAAACTTCTTACTAAAATTACTTGTAAACATTTTGAACAATAACTTTCTTCTGTTATAAACAAGCAGGTTAAATAGGCTGTCTAATCCATAAATAAGAGAAAATTGTAATTGTCAAACATAATTGATGGTTTGTTTGCTTTTCACCAGGACATTAGGCTGTGTGTGAAAGTATACTGGTTACTTAATTTCCAGCACAGAACACAAGATATTATGGTGGCAGGAAAAGGTAATATGGTGATATATTGGGAAGTTTCTGCACAGTACTCTACCTAATAATACCTGACTACACCAATAGAATAATTTAGCGACATGAATTATGTGAATACCACTTTAGGGTGATGGGAAAACCTGAAGCTGAAAAAACCTGTCTTCCTAATCACTCTTTGCATTTTTGAATCTTTACTCAATTGATTATAAATGAAAATTTCAATATTTAAGATTTTTTTTTGAAAAGCTCAAGTTTAATTTTTAATGATGGGAATAACATTTCTGTAAGTTGAATTTGTGTTAGTGGGTCTATATATGTGTTTTGAAATCAATTTGCTTCATTTTTTTCAGTAACAATATTATCCACTTTTCTAAAGCAAAGGTACATTACCTTTTCTAAGTACTGTTTCTATGTATTTATGTTTCATATTACACTAAGTTTTTATATATTACCTTATATAGACAACTAACTCTTAAATGCAAGTCACTTGTATGAAGGGTTCTTTGCTAAATCTACTATCTTTAAAAACAGCAACAACAACATTTTTTAAACATACAACTTCATTGTAATTGTTTATTTTGAAGTAACTAAATATTCTGAGAGTATATTGAGCGGTTACTTTAGTCTTTAATGAGATCTAAATATTATAATGTGAGGATCCCTAATGAACAGATCTATTGGTCTGGTTATTCATTGTATAGGATCCCCTTTTTTATTTTTTTAAATACTTTTTGTTATAACAGCAATAGAATCACATCATCTGTGAAAAATTTATCTGTATCACTATCACGGTTCATCAGATATAGGCTGGTGATAGACGGACAGAAACATGGACAGTGGAGTCATAAGTTAGTTAGTATAGTTCTGTTTGTACCATTTGGGTACAGAACCTAAAAGACATATAATCCATTTGATTATTTTATGAAGAATAATATTAGTAACAGCTTGCCTTATAAGTTTCTATAAAAAAAAGCATTTTATTCCAAACCAACAACAATATGACCCAAACTTATAAAAGGAAAACATGTCATCATACAATAACTTTTTTTCAAGGCAATTCCATTTAGGTAGGTTCTAATGCAGAAAAATATGCACATGCTTTTCATAACTTAACAAACAATTTGAGTGTGGCGGGGTAATCTTATTTACGAAATATAATGTTTTTTGTCATATTATAATGTTATGATACAATGCATATTATGTATCAAATAGCTCTGAATATATATGAAATTTTTACACTATGTGTTCACTTGAGTGTAAAATTTTAATAATGTAAGTTTCTATTTATTTTAATGACAACAAAGCAAGTGTCAGTCATATTACAGTTACATTGTTAAAAATTAATCATAAATTTTTTGATAATCTAATATCTTTAAACAAGTAATTCTTGTATATAATAAATATATATAAAAATCCACTTATGAAACGAAATTTGGATATTTTAATGCCAAAACAAATCAACTAATGACGGATACAGGAGTATAAAAAGTTTATTTGGAAACACTAATAACTTCCAAATAATTTTTAATACATAGCTATATACTTAATATTATCAAAATCATTAAAGTGCTTCTATAGTTTATTTCCTACAAAAAAACTACTTTTCTACTAACTTCAAAAAATAAGGTTCACAATTTAACTGATTTTTTATGTGTTGTACTGGACAAACTTTTATTTTACATATAACTTCTCATCTTGTTCTTTGAGTTATATCATCATTAACTCAAAGAATAATGCGTACTATAGCTTATATACAGCAGCATAATATTTTTATCGCTATATATATTTTATACACATAGAGCAGAGTGAAAATATCATAATGTCACTGTTTATTGGGTACAAGGTGCCAATTTGTGTACAAAACTAAAATATATTAAACATAAACTTTTCTTAAGGGAAGTTTTTGCCTTAAGTAAATTAAATAAAATGAGAATAAATAAAATATAAATAATACAATTTCTGGAATCCATTTTACAACACACTACAAGAAGTAATAGGTAATAGTATGGAGAAATAAATATCAGGGAATCATATCCATGCTAGATCAAAGTCCTAATTTAAACTTATCTTTTAGAATATTGAATACAAAGTCTAAAATCACATGCAAAAATTTACCTACAAATGTAAGTAAGTTAACTGTTAACAGTCAGTTTAACTAGTATAATAAGGCTTTATTTTTGCCAAGATTATCAGTCTAACATTATATGTAATAAAAAGTTAACCTCAAAATTGTATTATCTTTCTCTTGGGTTATGGAGGTCATATAAAAGTCTTCTTAACATAAAAATGGATGTCAAATATGAATCACTCAAGATATTTATTATTTATAGTAGCTGGGTAAAATACTTAAAACAATATTTATAACACATCAAACTGTAATGCTGGCTGTTGCTATTGACAAATTGAAAAAAAAAAGAAATTGAAAATAGATCTTTAATAAAATTGAGCAGATGGGTAATATTTTTCATTTCATTAAACTTATGTTGAAATGGGACTCTTGATATTATCCGTTTATACCACAGATCATTTCAGTAAAGATTATATGTAAACAAATAAGATGGACAATTTGCTGGGAGATTACACTACCATCTGTAAAAGTGCAAATACTTATACAAATGTATGTCTGATCTTTTCTAAAGTGGCCTATGATCTAGTAATCTAGCTACTAAATGAATAACTTACACTGTAAAGCTTTTTAAAAATCGTCTAAATTCATAACCTTATTAGAGTATCTGACTAAATACGTACCTTTAAGTAGTGGGAGAGCTTGCAGTTCTACATCTTGAGTGTTACGGTAGCGAGACGAACCTTGCGATTTTTTAGTCTTTTTCTTTAAAGATCGCTTGGCAAAAGGATCAATTCTATCAACAAAAGTTCCCGAAGACATTTTGCAATTATAAAAGTGTCCGAAATGGCAATATATCCAGAACAATCACTGCAAAACTTTTTTCAATTGGAATAGCTGCATGATCCAGTTTAATTCACCAATCGAGCGCGTACTTTACGTTAAGTCGTAACAAAATATTAGAGCCTAAATAAACATTCCTTCGTCACACATGACGGTAATGGAGTGACCAAACTCAAGCCATTCTCCAACTATGAGATTCCACAATAGTTACGTAATTTAAAAACGTCTTAATCACCAAAACGACACAAAAACAAAATAGATTATGTTCATTCACAAAACTGAGTTTTATTTTCTGAGGCGTGTCACTATTACCAGAAAGAAGTCACATACACATACAAGCCTCGTGTAATATCAGCCGGTCAGTCGATGACAATTTAATTTATCCACAATTTCGTAGATCTATCTATAAAATTGAAACAGTTATATCAGAAAACTTCGAAATTAGTTAGTTACTGTCCTTTTCATGTATTGTGGAAAACTGTGACGGCGATGACAGAAAGCAAATCTAACACCAAAAATCTATCATCGTATTCTCGCCATCGCTCACCATCCGCTTAGGTTCAGACAGTGAAACAAGACGCATTTTATCGTTAGGCACGTAATTATTTAGTTGGATTACACTTTCACAAGATAAATATTATATTTCTGCGACGCTCTTTGCTATGATAAACGATCAATTTACAAAAGCTAACTCGTTAAAAGATTAACATCACTGGTTTTGCTGCGAAAACGCCAGCTCTCAAAAGTACCTATTTCTGAAAATAGATGGAGATATAAAAATGTTCATACAATCAGTTAATATACTTTTATTATTATTTAGTACTAAAATGCTTTATCAACGTAAAAATCAATATTGTAAATAATTATTTAAATATAAATATTGCGAAACCTATATTTTAGTAACTATGTTAATGAAAGTTCACTATTAATAGTTATTAGTGCACAAGAAAGGAAAACCGTTTTGTTTCTTATAAATATGGACGTTACGGATGCGTTTACTATTAACATTTCAATTGTGATTGAGGTTAAATTACATGGAACCTTTATTATAATATTTATTCGTTTATTTTATAAATTATATACTAATCGTACCAACAAATTCAAACGGTTATCCTGTGTACTGATTTTGAAATTAATAGTGACTGAGCTATTAATTTTAGAATGTAAATAAAACATTTATATTTTTATTGTAATATCCAAACTGCAAACCTATCATGTGTTATAATACCTAGAATAAGATATCTATTTTTACTTTAAATTATATTGTTCTTAGGTAGGTACTTGAAAAAATATATATTAGTTTTGTTTTAATATAGTCTGTTAAATTCTGTAAATATTATCAATATACTTTTTTAACCTGTGTAATGTATATTGTATTATATATGTATTATCTGTGGTGCGTGCTTACTGCTTAGCTCTTGAGAAAGTGGCTTTCTAAATTTTTTAGCGTCTTAGATGTTTTCAGCGTAGTAAATCAATCTTTGTAACTAATTTCAGTGCAATATTTTATTAAAACGTTTGTGTTTAGTGTTTTGCAGCGATTGAGGAAGAATAAAAGTAATAAAAGACGAAATAGAAAGCAACATGGAAGCTGTGACAGTTCCGCCATGAATGCAAAATAAATAGAAATTGTAAAGGTTCGGTACATTTATAAATGTTTTCATTCATAACTTAATTTTATTGCTAGTATTAATACATTTGTCATTGTATGAATACCAGCAATAATTATGTTTTTCGAAGGGTTTAAGGCCTCAATATAGTGTGTATTTATTAGAGTGCGACGCAATGTAGGAAGTTCTTCAAGATTATTTCAGATATGATCGTATCAACTGTTACTTTCAGTAAATAGAAACAAGGTTACACAAATATAATGTACTTAACAAAACATTAATTGGATCTTGTTTTTATAGTCTTACTGACATTCCCAAATTACTAGTTACAGGTGAATTCTATAACTTAAATAAAATTTAAGTAAAAAGTGAAATAGGTAGGAGTGTTATGAGAATTCCAATCAAATTATATCGTTTATTTTTAATTGTGTAACTCAAATGACATGACTCCTATTGAATATTTTATCTGTTTCTATTTAATAAAAATGTGAAAGTATTGTATGTTTATTACTCAATCACTGCAAAAGATTTGCATGAAATTTATTTTTCAAAAAGACTAAGTATATCAAGAGTTTAAAGAAAATTCACACACAATGGTTTTGACATTTACCATAATAGCTTAGTTTTATCTAGAGGCAAATATTTGAATTTGGCCTGAATTAAAATTTTACAGTTATAGGCCATATGGCTAACCCACAGTAATTTTATTTATTCAAGTTATTTGTTTACTTAATACATTAAAAACCATAGAATACTGATGGATATGGACACTTGACACTCCCAAAATTGCTTGGTTTATAAGATTGTATGATACACAGTTAGAATAGATCAATTAATCTAAATTCAAACAAAAAAGAAATAAATATTGTTGTACCCTTATTCCTGAAGGGGTAAGCACAGTTACATACTTATGCACCCACAATTGGCCAAAAACATTAGATCCAATAATGTAACAGGTGGCAAGTCAAAACTGAAATAAGGTGTCCTGCACGGAAATTGGACTGAAAACTCGATCCTAGAGGAAATTTCAAATAAACAGTTTTTAAATGGAAACAATAAATTACTACATCACTTACAGTTGCCCTTAATGATTAGATGGCACTTACATTTGTAACATCTATGGTGTTGATTGAATTTAGTGGTCTCTTATCTGAAGAACTGTTTAGTTGTTGTTTGTTTCCTTATTACATTAAAAAAATGTATCATTTATTTATTTAAGTAAGTCATCATTACTGAAGAGTAATTAGTGGTATCAAATAATTTTCCTGAATACTGAATAATAAAATGGTTTGATAGTCTTGCCTTATGGCAGATATTAAAATTTATCCATACAACTGTCTACTATCTGGCCTAAAGTCATAGGAAGTCAATTGTTAGTCAATTTTTTTAGTCATTTTAGGGATTTATTTGTGACTTCATTCAATTCTGTTTTAAAAATTTGATTGTTGTTTTTTTTACCCAAAGGGTGAAAATGGTACTCTATTACCAAAACTCTGCTGTTCTTCGGTCTGTCATTATATTATTGTCATTATGTTATTATATATTATTGTCGGCTGTATCTCATGTTCACAGAGGATTTATTTCTGTTATCGTTATAAGAACAACAACTACTAGTAAAAAAAAAGTTAATGTAAATATTTAAGGGGGGCTCCCATTCAACAAATTTAAAAGCCACTTAACCACAGGTCTTGTACTATGTGCAATGCATAACAAAATTTTTAATTGGTTTTTGAGAAACTAAGTTGTTCCTATTCTATATAATATATCTATTGATTGGTTTTGGTAAACAAGTTATTTTCCCTTCTAATCAATAGATATCACTGTGCTATTTTTAATAGTGCTATTGAATAAAATAATACTAATTTTATAAGGAATTAGTTTGATGAAAATCTGAAATTTATTGTGGAAGCTACATGCTTATTAATAAAATTCTACTAATTTTAAACATGACTTTTGAAGTTGATAGGTATTGTATGGCACCTTTCATGTGCGAGTTGGAACAATAAATCAACATTGGCTGATTTTTATTTGTCATTCTTATTTTTTCAGAACCTGGAAGTCGCCATAGACAATTGAGAATTATCACAATGTTGAGAGGTGGGCGAGGCGGCCGTCACAGTCCAGAGCTGTATCCCCACACATTGAAGTGCTCTAACGCCAGTGACACTAGCTCTGCCTATAGCGGCAGCGACACCATGACTTCAGTACACAGTTCTCTAGACATGGATATGGAAGTGGATTTATCAGGTCTTCTAGAATCAATAGTTGATTCTGATGAGGAGGAAGATTTGGAAGAAAGTATGGATAGTTTAACTGTACGTGATGCAGTGAGAGAATGTCTAGAAAAAGATCCAAGTGAAAGAACTGATGATGATATTGAAATTCTTTTAGAATTTACCCAACATCTTAAAGCATTTACTAACATGACATTGACAGTGCGTAGAGCTCTTTGTGCAGTGATGGTATTTGCAGTTGTTGAGAAAGCTGACACAATCGTCATGAACGATGGAGAGGAACATGATTCCTGGTCTGTTCTTATCAACGGTCAAGTTGGGATCGAACATCAAAATGGGGAAATCGAGCATCTCAATGTTGGAGATAGCTTTGGTATGGCAGAAGCTACTTTAGAAAAATTGTACCACAGAGGTGTTATGACTACGAGATGTGATGATTGTCAATTTGTTTGTGTAACTCAAACAGATTATTACAGAATCCTTCATCAAGGTGAAGAAAACATTCGTCGTCATGAGAATGAAAATGGAGTTGTTGTCTTAGTAACGGAATTTAGAGGAGCTGCTGGAGAAGCTGGTCATCAGCAAGGACATGTGGTTATAAGAGGTACCCCAGATCATTTGATGCTGCAATTAATTGAAGATAATTCTCGTGACTCCACTTATGTTGAAGATTTTTTATTAACTCACAGAACTTTTATTGAAAGTCCTCTTGTTGTTGCCAAACAATTACTTGCCTGGTTTTCTGAACCATCTGTACGTGATAAAGTTACAAGGGTAGTGTTACTATGGGTAAATAACCACTTCACAGACTTTGAAACTGATCCAAATATGATGGAGTTTTTAGAGAGCTTTGAAACAGCTTTAGAAAGAGAAAAAATGGAAAGTCAATTAAGGCTGTTAAATATAGCTTGTTCAGCTAAAGCACGAACAAGGAATGTCACCTTGTCACGTCCTTCTAGAGATGAGCCACTAAATTTTACTATTTTGGGTGGCTATGAAAGAGGGTATGGCATTTTTGTATTGAAAGTAGAAAGACATTGTAAGGCTGAAGATGTAGGACTAAAGAGAGGAGATCAAATCATAGAAGTTAATGGCCAGTCTTTTCAACATGTAAGTCACGCTAAAGCTATGGAAATAATTACTGGTTCAACTCATTTGAGTATTACAGTAAAAAGTAATTTACTAGCATTTAAGCAAATGTTATTAATGCCTGAAAATTCTCCGAGACAAAGAGGCAGCACTAATATGGTACGTTGGCAAACTGATCCAAGGGCTAGATTGTCAACTGCAGAACTTCTTAGTGATGATCCCATAACACTTACACCAGTATTTCAGTCTCCTACTAAAAAACCTCAACAAACTAGTATTAAAAAAGAACCACAAAAAGGTTTCATGACTTTAGGTCCAAGAAAAAGATTCCACAAAGCTTTAATGAAAATGCTTCCTAAAAATACCTTAACAGATGGTATACACACAGATGATAGTATTCTTTCAAATTCAGATTCACTCAACAAAGCAAATAGCAGCACTTCTTTTTACAATTCCCACAGCAATCCTGACTTAATATCAATATGCTATGATGACTACCAATCTTCAGATTATCCTGAACATGTGCTTAAAGTATACAGAGCAGATCAAACTTGCAAATATTTGCCAGTGCATAAAGAAACAACTGCTAGGCAAGTAGTCATGCTTGCATTACGTGAATTTGGAATCACTGAACCTAGTTCTAATTTCTCTCTTTGTGAAGTATCTGTTGCACAAGGTGGTACTATCAAACAACATCGCTTGCATGATCAATTGCAAAACCTTGCTGAACGTATAGGTCTTAGTTCAAGGTATTATATAAAAACAAATGGAGTAAGTGAACCCTTAGTACCTGATGAAATGGGATCTGAACTTCTAAGAGAAAGTGATGTCAACTTTCTTCAACTCAATGCAGTTGAAGTTGCAGTGCAACTAACTCTTCAAGACTTCTGCATCTTTCGTCAAATAGAAAGTACTGAGTATGTTGATGATTTATTTGAGTTAAACAGTAGATATGGTACTCCAATGCTTTCCCAATTTGCAGGGCTTGTTAATAAAGAAATGTTTTGGGTTGTTACTGAAGTTGTCAATGTACAAAATATTGTTCAACGGTCAAAAATAATTAAACAGTTTATAAAGATTGCAAGACATTGTAAAGAATGCAAGAATTTCAATTCAATGTTTGCTATAATATCCGGATTAGGGCATGGTGCAGTTTCCAGATTGAGAATGACTTGGGAAAAACTACCCACCAAATATTTTAAATTATTTTGTGACTTACAAATGTTAATGGATCCTTCAAGAAATATGTCGAAATACAGACAGCTAGTTACAGCCGAGCAAGGCAGATCACCAGTGATACCATTTTATCCAGTTGTACGAAAAGATCTGACATTTATACATTTAGGAAATGACACAAAAGTAGAAGGCATGGTAAACTTTGAAAAACTACGAATGATATCTAAAGAAGTAAGAACACTTACAAATATGTGCAGTTCTCCATATGACTTACTTACATTATTGGAGTTGGGTAAGCAGCCACCATCAAATGCTATGGTAGCATTGAATCAGCTCACTACAGGAGTGCAACAAGGTCAAGTCACAGTTAAAAGAAGAAAGAAATCATCAAATGTTCCTAATCCCAAGAAAATGTTTGAGGAAGCTCAAATGGTGCGTCGTGTAAAAGCGTACCTCAATAGAATGCATGTAGAAACTGATGAAGAGCGTCTACATGCATTGTCTTTAGAGTGTGAAGGCTCTGGCCCTATGCCAACTGTACCTCGTCGTAGACATCCTTCACCATCATTGTCTACAACTAGTAGTGCTTCATCTGCTAGTGAAAGCAAAAAGAGTTTTGCTGGTAACAAGTTTGGAGCTGCTTCACCACAAGCAGTCAGAAAGTTATTAGCATTGTCTGAACCTGCAAAAACAAGACCTCATCAACCTAGACCACCGCCACCTGGTCCCTCACCTTGTACACACCGACGAGATGGTCCTGTTCCAGGAATTTGTTGTTCACGGACTGCACATGAAAGATCTCATTCAGATACACCAACACCTTTACCAGTGGATTTATCAGCAGAAAGCAGTAGTGTGACCTCATTAGTGAACTTGCCATTAAGAAAGACAGGCTCTGCAACATCTAGTGATAGTGGACACGGATCCTGCACAACTGCTAATTGCGTGCGGCCGGTGCCGCCGCCAAGGATGCCGTATACACTCGCAGCACAAGTGGCTCGTCTAGAGCGCCTTAGCCGTGCTCATTCTCATGAAGGAGTGACAAGGACATATGATTATTATCATGATACACCTGATGATGATGATGACGAGCAACAAGTTTCAGCTGTTTGAAATATTTAATACTCTTTATCAATGTCTATTTATATAGATTTGTTATGTAATCTCACTTGACAAATAGAAAGCACAGAATTTATACATTTTCTATGTTAAATTGTGTATTATGTACCCTTTAGGGCCTCCTCTACCTTAAACTTATGTCCATTGTGGACGCTCACTTAAGACCAACCAGATATCATATTTGTTGTGTACAAAATCAGAACAATATTTTGAAATAGGACATTAAATATACATGTGGCTGGCCTTAAATGTGGGTTGGTAATGGGCAGCCGATAAAGCAGTGAAGGCCCTTATAGTTAAGCCTAAAGACTGTATAATTTTAACATTTAATTAAAAATATCCTAGTGTTACATAGTGTAAATTTAATAAGCCATGCCTCTTTAATTATTATTAAGTGTGACCCACCATGTTCCAATCTTAATATATTAATTACTAGAGATATTTAAAAATGTAGCATTATCGGTGATTTATTTGTATTCACCTTTATTGTATCTCTACATTCCGTTGTTTGTATATTTTTTTATAATTTTGATTAATTAATTATTTATAATAACGCGCAACTTAGACCAAATGATAATTAATGTACCTTTTAATATTTAATATTTACGATATCTTCTTAAATTTTGGTAGCTTTGAGGACCAATAATGTGTTTGTATTGTATGTTATTTCTCATGGTAGCAGTTCGTAATCTGTTTATATTGTGGTTTTAATGAATTATTGTAATTGTAAATAAAACCCATATAAAGCATTAAATCAAAATTCTTTATTTAATTAGAATTTTAAAATATCATATCAACATTTGTGGTTTTTTATTTCACTCTTATTAGATTGCTTATTCAGGTTTCTGTAAAATTGACGCTATCGAAATTGATCCAAATAATCAGTTTCGAGGGGATGTATGGTTTGTGCCGGGATGACTAAACTGTGCAGGGGTGGGCCTAAATCACAAGTTTGCATTTCTTCTAAAGTTTTGACGATAATATTTTGATCCGGTGCTCCCACTCTACACAGGCCAACAGCTAAACATTTTGAATTGAGACCTGTAAAGAGATTAAAGTTGTGTTAGTTATTACACTATAACTCAAGAAAGGCTAAACGGATTTGACTTAAAACTGTTAGGGAACTTAGTTCCGTTCTCATGAAATTTTGTGTGGATATCGGGTATAAACATCTATTGTACTTGGTACTTCAGTATCAAGTTCGCCGCGACAGCTAGTTTAATACAAAGACTAGCTGATTACACTAGGTAACAAAAATTTAAACCTAAAGCTCTTATTTGGTAAGTAAGACTTTATGAAATAGATATGGATCAAATGCAGTTTAAAAATTTAAGGCTTCAACCTGTAGGATGCTGGCTCATGGCTGCAATACTAAACGCGCTTTAAATGTTGTACGAGATTACACACAGTTTAAACACCTCGATCGTATGTATACCTACATTTAAATTAGTAAATATTGAGATTGCCATATACACGAAAGTGTAGGCAGAGGTACATCGATAGCCGACGGTAGCCCATGACGTGACAGGAGGCAAATCCATCGCAATATCGGTTACATAAGATGTTTTCCTTCACCGTGAGAGCAATCCGAAAATTCACCTACTTATGTTAGAAAAACGCATTGGCACAAGGCGGCATTCAAATCTCGGTCTCTGTCATAATATAATTTTTCTTTTTATTGGCATTCACGGGATCTTGAGCTAATTAATTTCTTATCTGATGGTTAAATTTGTTCTCACTGAAAATAGCTTCTCTATACAAATAAAATAAATATCGTCACGCTTGTATCCCCGAAGAATTAAATATGCTAAGTTACGTGTAGGTACAGCTATGAAACCTGTTTTTTTTAGTAGGTACACATGAAAATTATTCTTTGTTAGCTGTACGCTTACTACACTGCCCGCGAGTAACTAACATACAAACTACATCTAGGCGCTTACAAAAGGAAAATGGATTGGTTTTATATTATACTAGCGACCCGCCTCGGCTTCGCACGGATATAGGTACTATACATGTTATATACCTATATAAAAACCTTCCTCTTGAATCACTCTATTAAAAAACCGCATCAAAATCCGTTGCTTAGTTTTAATGTTTAAGTTGCTCTTAGGGTGCGTTTATATGACATGAATTTCGTCAACGCGGCCGCCGCAAGAAAATTTTCGTCTCTTCTAACTGCAGCCTTACGAGCTGCCTGGGTGGAAGGCAGTTGGCCTATTCTACAACGGAACCCAGACCAACACGGGGGACACACTATGTTTTTAGTATTTGTCGTTATAGATAAATTTGAGCTTTTTAGCTATCACGTTTCATGCGATGCAGCCTGGTTACCAGGTCAGACAGACTGAGCGGAGTCTCAGTATTAGGGTTCGGATTTTATTCTTTGGGTACGGAACCCTAAAAATCAATACAAAAAATTACCTTCATCGGGAGTATTATTGATTATTTCTATTAATTGCTGAGCTGCTTCTTTTACAGACATAAACTTGGGCTCCATGTACTGACGAACTTTTTTTGTAAGTGATTCTTCAGTTGGTTCCTTGACTTTTATATCTGAAAGATGAAAATTGTATGATTATCAATTTCTATATGTGCTATATAAATAAACTTGGTAGATAAGTAACGATATCGTAACGCTCATGTCCCCGAAGAGGTAGGCAGAGGACAAGGGTCGCAATACCGAATGATTGAAGCAAAACCCGATAATTTCGTTAATGGCCCCAGACAAATATCGGTATTCCGGTATTTTCGATATTTCCGAGATTAAGCTAAAG
>DVZL01002299.1:0-15689 GCA_018236625.1 Lasaia peninsularis
TGGACCCCACGTTGATGATAGTTTATAACCATCCTCCCTGTTGAAATTATTGTGATGTTTTTTAATTTCAATCGCTTTTTTTTTCCTTTTATTTGCTTTGATTCCGGTCAAAATTACTACTACTACTACTACTACTGTCACACAACTATTTTTTTTAATATTTACAGACAAAAAATCATAACACAAGTATTTTTTTTCATCATAAGAAAAGAACGTTACACCGCGTTATTGAAATAAATCCACATCACCACATTGAAACATCTACATATAATAAAAAACGGTCTCAAAGTTTTTGAGTTACGACAAAAAGATTGCCAATACATACATTGTTCTGATCTCTGCTAACGATATTTGATGACGGTGAGCACTGTAATGAAATAAATGATAAAAAAACATTATACCGTTATATTTTGATAGGGACAGGGCGCTCCTAACACAAGTGTTTTCAAATTCTACCCTACTCATATCCTCAGAGGCAAAACTTATCCTTAAAATAGGGCCCAGTCATTCCGATAAATTATATTTTATTGCGCACAACATTTTTTTAAATAAAGTTTTTTTTATAATTTTTTCCAAAAATATAATTAAGATAATAATAAATAATAATTTAAACAAATAAAAAGTACATACAATTTCATTACTAGGTCTCTTATTATACGTCAGTGATCTTCAACGTCTTATTGAAATTTTTCATCAAGAAAAATTTCTCACACAAAAACCAACTGCCACAGCGTTATTAGCCGCGTATTCTTTCGTATATTGTTTGTGTGTAACTTGCATATTCATCATTTATAATTACAACATAATTTATCTATTGGATCGATTATTATTCACATAGAAAAAGTCTTTGCCAATCAGTCAGGCGTTATAAATCGATTAAAAAACAGCACAAAGCAACTAAACCGACTGATAAATCCATAAACACGATCACGAAACGTCGAAATCGATTATAAAGTGTATTTGAATAAGATGTATTGCTCAGTCATTTGTCTAAATCATATTAGGTAATATTGTTTCCCGTACCCCGCGCACTACAAAGGGTGCTGCTTACTTGCCAATTCGTTGCTCGGTTTGATAGGGGCTGATTTTAAAAAATATATTGCTTTTCAAAATAGAATAACCTCTTAATTAAATATCTTAAAAAAATACATATTTTATTTTAGGTGCATTTTCTATTTTTTACTAATAATAAGAATTACCTAAAATATAATATTGTATTAAAGGTTAATTTTTTGTACAAACATTTACAAATTGGTAATATTAATAAAAATATAGGTACTATATTATTAAAATTGAATAATTTATAAAAACTTTGTAACTATTTTATTTAACCCTACATTTCCAGGAAATGAAGATTATAACTAATCATAGCTGCATAATGAAAAATAATGATTTAATGTCACAGATAATGTGATAAAAAGATTCTGTGGTGGTAGGTATAGATCACAAATATTTAACTGGATGTCCTAAAATAACGCTAAAATTACTTTTTTTACATAAACTTTGGCTTATCTATCAGATAATTGACTTTGGGAAAAATACTTCTAGGAACCTCAGTAGAATCTTTAACAACTCAATATATAATAATAAAAAGTTTCAGTGGGAGAATACTTGTATAGGAAGCCCTTAATTTTGCTTATTACTTAATAATTATCGTAAAGCTTTGTGAATATGCAGCTTTAATAGTTTCGGAATAAATTGGCCGTGATATGTGACGGACAGACAGTCACGCTGAATCCGTAAGGGATCTGTTAAAAGCCATTTGGTTGCGAGTGAATTATTGAAACTTAATTCAATGTATTTCTTAAAAAGCCTTACTTTTCTTAAACTAATTAAATATAATAGTAAGACACTTATTTAATGATAAATCGCATTATTAATTTATAAAAAATATTTTTTCTTTGAGTCAGGTTTTTTTCATAAATTATCCTTTTGTCCGTAAATCGAAAGATTTTTTTAGAGACAGACACATTTTACTTTTTGTTTTAACAAATGTATTATTTAAATAAGCATTAAATAATATAATATAATTTTATTATCAGTAATGTCCAGTCAGTCATTACTCATTACTTACTCCTTTGTCCATCCACCAACACTATTCTCAACAAAAGATCATTTATACGGATTAAAAGTTTAATTAACTATTATAATACCGTAAAACAATTTTAAGCTAAAAAAAATAAGTTAATTATCATGTAATAAAAACTAAGGTTAACATTAATTATTACTGATATAATCCTAATAATATCTGACTAAGTATCTGCACTTTATTCATAAATCAAAATGTATTTGGCGACCGAGCAACAATGAGGGATTTCACGTTTCGTTAAATATCGTTGCATCTTTATTTAGAATTAATTACCTCATACCAGGTGTATTCGCTAATGATAGTCTCCGTGAGACGATAGGTTCACGCCTGCCTGCTTCGGTAGCCGGGAGCGATTTCTTTATGCTTGTTTTGCACTCATATCTCTAGATGTGGTCCGTAACTAAAGGGATCGTGGGCTTGAACCCATTCAGAATACAAAGATATTGCGTATGCTTAACGGTTTTGTATTTTTAATAAAATCTTTGATGTAATTGTTATAAATACTCAATGTAAAATCAGAGGTAATGCTTAGGTAACGCTATGCTTTTCAGATAAACTAAGAAAACATGGAACAAGTTACCAAATCTGGGTTTTGATTATAATGTGCCGTGCTGTGTATCTTTTATATCTTACTTTTTTAATTGTTGATAATTCTGCTGCCGATAGCTAAACTTGTTTTAAGTTATCGCTATCATCTTTTAACTTAAAAGAAAGTGACAAAAGATTCTTAGTCCTCTCAGATTAGTTAATATCAACTAACTTGTGCCACTTTTAATAGGAATACCTCGCAATATTCTTAATAAAAGTGGCATACGATTTTGTGTTCTATTTATTTTATGTACTAATATGAATCTTTTGTCTTTTATTTCATTGGAAAAAGATAGCATATACCTAAAGTAAGTTTAGTTAGCGTGCAAAGGAATTATCGCCATTGTCTTATGCCGAACTAATATAAATCCAAAAAATAAATTAAAAGAGAAAAAAAACTTATATTAAAAAGCTTTTATTTAAACGCTCTAAAAAATAATATTATTTCAGCTCAATCGGTTGAAGATATCTACTTTAAAATTGAGTTCAAAAATTGCACCCGAACCTTCATATTTACATTGCATACATTGCAAGTTAAAAAAAAGCTTTTAAAGTATAAAAATTAGTCCGGCTAGTCTTAAGTATGACTAGTATGATTTTGTTTTATACATATATCAGAAATTAATAAGACTTTAAACTATTATGTAGTTATTAACATATTTAAAAAAAAATGTTAATAACAGTAATTACGCTAACTCAAAGTAAGCAAATTACAAGCTTTTATTACGGGTGTTAGTGATATGAATACATATAGATACTAAAATAATTTTAATAAACACCCAGACCCGAAAATACAGACTTCCGTGTCCACCCGTTAGAATCAAACCCGAGTCTAGCAAATGATCGACGGCCTTAGGTGTGTAACCTCTCGACTCGACTAACGAGGTAATCAATAAAAATAGTTTCAAAAGTTTTCACATAGATGAATTTGATCCCCACTCGCGGTGACATATTAATCAGCTTATAATTACTGGATTATTTTACTATGCAATTACTCAGTCTATGTGATAGAGCATTGTTGCATTTGTGTGTTCAATTATGAATAAAAACGTAGCTCGAAGTATATGAAAAACCGGCCAAGTGTGAGTGGGAGTCGCGCACTAACGGCTCCAGTATCAATATATATTAAAAGGTTTTTTGTGTGGGAGCATATATATAGCATAGTGTATAATTATTTTATTAGGTTTTTAGAATTGGCCATTATGGTGGCAGCAGAAATATAAATAAAATCTGTGCAAATTTTAAGTTTCTCGCTATCACAGTTCATAAGATACAGCGTAATGACAGATAGACAGACAGACGGAAAACGGAGTCACAGTAATAGGTTCCTTTTCTACCTTTTAGATACGACACCTTAAATAGGTTTTCAAACTCTCGACTTTAGGTTGATCACAAATATGGACCTATTTGTTATCTGGTTAAGTCTTTAGTTTATATTTATTGTTATCATCTGTTCGCCCGTTTACTTTTATATATTAAAAATCATTTTTTATCAGATTTATGTTTCAGAAAGCAATTAAAAGCAGTACCTTGATTTTACCCAACTTTGTGCAGATCTCGTCCCTGCAATGTTCTGATAAAGCGCCAAATAACTCGATATACCCAAGTCATTAGCAATATTAATACTATTCAATTCTGGACCAAAACAACGGGAGTGTTACAGACAATAGTAACACATATCTATGGTACGCCGGTGCCCACAATTTTGACAGCCGAGAGACCGGTCCGAGAAGATTAATGGTCGCTCTACTCATCGTCGTAATGACGCCCCCTCGCACTCTAATGACATCCAATGTAGGGTGAATATGAGATAAATTGTATCGTAAACTCGTTGACCGGAAATCTTGGAACGCTCTAACCTAAAGCCCTTACTTAAATAATGACTTGTTTAATCAAACTAATCAAGTTTTTTAAATTATGTTTTAGGCAACTTTATGTAAATTGTTTAATATGTGAATGAATTTTAAACTTGTTTTTATTATATATAAATAAATAAATTTACAATCAACTTTTGAATTAACTCTTTCATAGTACTTGGTAAGCCTTGTTCTCCCAAATTTTAACTATTTTATATATCACATTGATTTTGAATAAAATATTTAGATCTTTTTAATGTATGTAATTTTTCTTTGTACTTGAATTACATCTACAATTTTTAACTTACGCAATCATTATTTTGTTTATTTATATTGATATTATGCTCAGTTCTTTGTGATCTAGTTTTATTACTTATGTGATCTTTATTTATTGTTTTTATCTATTAATTAACCATGCAACAACAGTAAAACAGCGACCAAATATAAATACGTAATTTAGGGAATATTTAATTTTAATCAATTTATTTACATACATTTTTGAACGACTTACCTAAATAGCACTATCATTATTTTTTATCTAGTGAAAAAGGAGGGAAGGAACTTTCAAGGATGTATAATAGACTTTTTTACACGAAAAAACCTTGTAACAAAAAGTAGTTCGCTATTTGTATTTGTTTGTATTTCCAGAACGTTATAAATTAAGCGGCTTAAAAAGAAGTGAATAGGAATCTATTAGTTTAATATACTTACACCTTTGACCCCTTCTTCACTTTTCATTAGATGAGTTGAGCATCACTATGCTAAGCTATCAGTTATAAAAAAAAACCGAACAAAATTTACCTACAACTGACTTGCTCTCTGGTCTATAAAATAAATTAGGTATATGCCTTATTTTAAATGTAGAATAATAAAATGAACTAGCAATAACAAATCAGTCCTGTGCAATACTTAACGATATTTCATCTCAAATCTCTTCTTCTGTAGTTCCTTGAGTCTATAGATTAATTTGACAAAATCTATTTAAGGGTATGATCAAAATTTACGCATTAAAAACAAACTTGACATATAAGTACTTATGTAAACCATTATCAAATAACATAAACAGCATCTATTGGTGCCATATAAATAAACCTATTTATTCCCGCCAAAAGTGTTGTCACCCGAATCGCATCCTTGGCTAATGTCTTCGCCGTAACGAAAAAAAAGTCTGGCATGTTTATCTTGGCCGAGACGCGGAGTCGTTGCGAATTGCCTGCCCCGTGAGTTTCGGCCCCTAATCGATTTTACTCGGGACACGTCTAATTTGGCGGATTAATCGTGAACACCCTAGCGTACTAATTTCCTTGTTTATTGTAAGCAATAATAAGTTTTCACAATGTGTTAGTTTCTTCTAATTAATACTACTTTCTATTGTCCATACTCGATACTTGGCAAAAAATTCACTGATGTACAAATTTCACAACTCGTGTATTAAAACTATTATTGATTAAGTCATTACTGACGATGACATATTTTTTATCTCTTTTCCAATTTGATTTTAGCTGTACATTATTAGCTGGTTCTAAAATATTTTGTTTCTTACATTTCATATACATTTGATTGATTCAGATCGTCATTAGGCTTCAAATCCAAGAGAACCAACATCGAAAGACAAAAGGAACGGGTCTAAGGTGACTTTAAAATCGCTATATAATCTAAGGTCATTTTTTTGTATAAATATTTGTAGAGTTATAGACCGAAGCTTTTAAAATCCAAGGTGGCAGCTGATTGTCGATTAAAAGTCGATGATGATTTTTCGTTATTTCCAAAGAAGGAACCCCTTTTTCATTTGAATTAAGGAAGTCGCGGAAACAAAATAGTAGAAGTGCTGTTATAATTATCGATTATTAATAATATTTTTGGAAATATTTTTTCCGGTTGTCTTAATCTCTCTTTATTCGTTTGTTTCTAACAGTCTTCATTTAGTTCCACATTTTGCATTATTGCATAATATTCTTCCGTGATATACTAAAAGTAAACTACTCCTAAATATCAAAGCGCCGACTTATTAAGATCTTAATCCAAAGATCCCGTTGACTATTCGAGTACTATTACCTGATAGTAAACAAAAAACACACCGCATACAATAGTCTGAATCGTCTTAAAAAATGACCCCCCAATGATGACACACGATTAAAAGACGATAGTTTGTACCCCTTTGAGATCATGGGAGAATAAGGTGAAGTCGGAATTATCAATCTTGAGCATTCTGTGATTCAGCCTGAATGAATTAAATAACCCATTACTTAAATTATTCTGTTGCACAATATTATGAAATTAAAAAAAAAATTAACTTGTTTTGCTTAAACCACATATTTTGGTATTAATATAGGCTTTTCATTAACAATTTACAGAGGTAAAAGAGGTAATTTGGAATAAATTATGTTTTAATTAAAAAAATTAAAACATAATTTATTTCAAACAAATATCCTTGATCTCGGACATGCGAACCGTTACCATGCTATTGCAGCGGATACGGAGAAAGTTTATAACTGAAACTTCCTTAACTGAGTTGGAGTGGAATGATCCATCCAATTTGCATGTTTTGTCAATCCTTCGTCTTTACCTTATCCCGTTTCTATATTAAATTAAAAATATAATAAATAGGGCATTTGACAAGGGCGTCAGTTTTTACACAGGAAGACTGCCTTCTGACCTCTGCAACCCAAAAAGGAAACCAGGCTCAATCTTAGATAGATCGAATTCGAATACACGAATTCGGGTTTCCTCACCATGTTTTTCTTCGAGATAAGAGCACGCATAAATCTATATAAGTTGAGAAAAACTCTTTAGATATCGAAGGATTCGAACCTGGACTACCAGAATGGGAGTCCAAAACTTTGACCACTAGAGCACTGAGGCTCTTTAAAGTCATATTTTGTCAGTAGCGGGAACTTAAGAAGTATGCGTAATTTAAAGGATTTCTTTATCAATTCTGTATAAGTGTATTGAATTCAGTTTATACAATTATTATAAAACAACCTCCTTAGATCTGACTGTATTAGCTTTTATTTTTAAAAATAAATCATATTCAATTTGTAGGTTTATTCTAAACAGATGACCCGGACCAACACTAAAAAATAGAATAACTATTTTATAGTGTATGGTAAATTGATTACATAAGCATCAAAAAAAATTAAGAGGTGTCAAGGGACGAACGAAGTTTACGATTATTTTCTTATTACAATTCCTTCACTAATTAATCGATAATAACACGACACTTTTTGCAATAGTAATCCTGCAAAATGTGTCGTCTTAACTTTTTTTGGTGAATTTTTTTCCATCTAGTCCCCTTTCACAACGCGCTATAAGAAACTTCATTCCAAAAACTTTCAAGTATCAAGATTTAAAATGAAAAGAAGTTAAAACATTTCTTCATCACCCCTTTGCAAATGGTTCGTAAGAAGCAAAGGATTTATGTCCCCAATAATATGGTGCGTTATGAACTGCACAATGAGCTTTACATCATAATATTGTATTGACACATTATTTATTGGCCAATACTTTTTAATTTTTTAACACGTCCCCGTACAAAAGAAATACGTTCTCAGATACATTTTTGTTGAACCACGAATGAATTATAACATTTTTTTCATCAAAATATTTAAATATTACATTGACAATGAAAATAAGTAATGTATACTTATAGCACATTAGATTTCAACTTTGACTTATAGATTTTATGTTATACTAGCTGTGCCCGCGACATCTTCTGCGTTTTTATTTATTTAATTTATTTTATACATTTCTAAAATAAAATTCTAAAATGAATTATAAAAGTATCCTAATTTATAAAAGTAAAATGTATGAAAGTAGCCCAAACCATTCCTCATTTCATTAGCTGTCTGCCAGTGAAAGTCTCGTCAAAATTGGTTCAGGCGTTTGAGAGATTAGTGGGTACAGACAGACAGGCAGACTGATAAATAGACAAAAATTATGAAAAATATTATTTTGGTATTTGTACAAAAATTCTAAAAAATACTGTTTTGGTATAATATGTACCTTGTACCCTATATAATTACTACTTATTATTATAAAAGTCGCTTCTTCCTGTCTGTCTCTCCCACCTATGTTTCTTTAAATCTTTAAAATCCGTTTTCTTTAGAATGTCAATAGATATAATGATTCAAGAGGAATGTTTTTTTATGTAAAAGACATGCATTATAAAGAAATACTGATAATTTTTTTAGATTTCTGATGAAGTAAATAGTGATGTCGTGAATAAGCGCATTTGTATCTTATACATATAATTTAAGTATCTTGTACATAATATAGATCAATATGGCCCCTTATAGCATGAGATTGGAATGATCATATTCGAAGATATTACAGATTTAAAATGCTGGAAAATGTCACAAAATGACATAGGCTATATTTCCGCACGAGCAAAGTATTAGGTATATGAACTAACGAAAAATATTAAAATTAAGTAATAATAACTTTGTAGAAGACATAATATAACAATTTCAATAAAATATGTATACAGATAAAAAGAGAACAGTTTGTTCTTATGTAGTGCAGACTATTACCATTTCTTGTCACGGCTGTGTTTGCGAACTAACAAACAGAATTAAAAGCACATTTCTCGTTTGTTACCTTTGTAAAAGTCAAATAAAAACTTTCCAAGTTTATTACAGTATCGTATATCGTTCTGGAGCTTTGCAAGTTCCGCCTTACAACGCCCCTGAGATGCGTTTGTACCGACGGACAGTAAATATTTGTTTATACGACGCATTATATTACCAACGATACAGCTATGTAATCATACAATGAAATATTCATATTTTAAATTGAAAAAACTACATGTACTTTTTCATGTATTAATCGCGGTTGAAAATTATTTATGAAATAGCTGAGCGGTTTCGCTTTTTAGTATCGTACCTACATAATTATCAATTATAAACAATATGACGTGCAAAAGTACATGTACTTTTTTCATTTAAAATATGAATGTATGGAAGTTTCACCAAACGCCAACGATTAAAAATATAGAATATTTAATGCAATATTTTATAAGTTTTTGATAGGAAGGTAAAATATACAAACTGCCTATATGGAAAAGATCACCGCATTTTGACAGCTTTGTTGGTCCAAGTGTTAGCGTACACGCCTCACGTTACCGGCCATCTAGGACGGTCAGATTCGATTCTTGATGGAGACAAGCATTTTAGTATTAAGCATAGATATCTGGATTTCTGGGTTTGGATAAAATTTATTCTGGCATATATTTACACTAAAATGAGTATTTCTAAGTATTAGATCGCTGTGATACCACCACACACATAGCAATAATTGTTTACCTTGTAATTAAACCAATTTTTTCAATTTCAAATATATATGCTTACTAACTGTGCTCTTGAGTTCTAAAATAAAAGTAGCCTAAGCCGTTCCTTATTACATCAGCTGTCTGTCAGTGGAATTCCCGTTAAAATCGGTCCAGCTGTTTCACAGATTAGCGGGTATAAACAGACAGGCAGACTGATAGATAGACAAAAATTATAAAAAATATTATTTCGGTATATGTACATTTGTAAGAATAATTACATATGCATTTAGTAAAAAGCGGTTATTTTAATACTACGTACAGACACTGCAATTTATTAGTATAAATATTCATAAAAGAGTTGGTTTTATATTACCAGCTTAAGGATGAGTTATTAAATTCTTGTAATTAAGGTGGTCGCCCACGGCTGATTCGGAACACGACAGTTAGTGGCAGGAATAGCACTATCTTGTATCATGATCTGGGCGAGTCGTAAGAGCTTTAGTCTGGCACCACTAGCTTTAACCATACAATCACAGACGTGGTAAGTAGTCACAAACAAACTGAAGCTGAAAGAAGACAGATGACTTATATTCTACAAAAAAAAACCTGCTCGCCAGAGGAAAAAAACGTTCTAATAAATGGATATGGATGTTTTAAAAAGTAAATAGGCATTTTCTACCTTAAGGAACAATACTTACATTGTTTCACTTATTGTATATTGTTTTTTTAAATATCCAAATAACAAATATAAGTGAAAATTATTATTTATATTAATTAAACTATAATATGTTCCAGTGGATTTCGTATCGCCCGCGCCCGTTCTTCTTGATATACAATCTAACAGCCCATCGCCCGACCAGAGACAGATCTATAACATATATGGTGTCTACAGGCCACGGTTGTCGCTTACCAACAGAAGACTCGTGTGCTTGTATAAAACAAACATAGGGATGTGAAAAAAGGTGTTTTATACATATATAGATCAGACCTAAATATGCACGTTATTTCATGATAACGGGACGGAAAGGAATTTAAAGTATCCTATTTCCGTCTTCTAGGTACAGACTTCCTCCCAACAATTTTTAGTCATATTGATTCATCTTTTCTTATAAATTAATAAAAAAAATCAAATAGTAAAATACACCATTTTAAATTCGTCGTATGTATCCTCTGAGCTAAGCACTCTGGCCACAAAGCCCGGTGAAGTTGTAAGAACCACTCGGTTAGCAACAAGTTAGTCCGTATCAAAAAAAAAAAAGTATATATCCAATGTTTTCGAAAAATCGGTATGTCTTCTAAATGTTAAAAAAGTTAACATTTAAACTTCGAAAATTTGTATAATAAAAACTTTCTTTGTATAATAATAAAGATTTTGTAATAATTCAGTTTGTTAGTTTGTAATCGATAAAGATTAAAATACTAATTATTTTTATAGAAAGCTCTACATCTATATTATTTTATATAGATTACTATTATTAGTGAGAAATTTTATCTTCTAAATTAGTGTTATTTTCTCTTTCCAATACTTAAGTATAAGATAGATAAAAAATCTAAAAAAATATGGGAAACATTTGTTAACATATTTTATTATTATTTCTATATTAATTTTTATTTCCCATTTCCGTGAGAAAAATCCAGACACTGGTTTATTTTATTTTTTGATGAATTTACATCTACCATCTTGTTTATATTAACGATACCATAAGTAACTTTAGTGCTGATGATGCTGTAAAAAGCGAAACCGGCCGGCTCTTTCAAAATTATTTTCAATTATAAGTGTTATGTGAAAAAGTACACGTGTTTTTTATTTAAAATATGACGGTTGCCATATTTACACAAAAATAGTGGAATAATATATTTTTCTTACGTTCTTTTATCTATAAGTTTAATAGCTAGAGTTCAATATATTTGGCGACGTTCCAAAAAGACGTGCATTCCTCATACGTTGAAAAACAAATATAATGATACGCGGCTATCACTATCTCGTCGCATGTAAGTGGGAAGAAACAATAAACAACCAATTGCTCAGAAAATGCTACCTAATAATTACCTACGCGTCACGTACTGGCTGCTTACGGCGAATTGTGACTTGAAACATTTATTTTTTCTCCTATACTCGCGATTCCCAAGCGCCATCTTAACGTTCGTTTTTCTTTCAATTGAAAATGACTACTTCTAATGGTTTAGTTGACCCAATTAAAAATTACTACTATTTTAAATTGAAAATTAGTAATGAAGACCCAATCAAAACCGACCCAGTTGTTTTATTTGCAGTAATATTAGTTGATATTCAAAAAAACTAACAAATCGGTAAATACTCAAGAAATATTATATTATATGAAAGAAAATAAGTAAAATACGAGAATACTTTTGTAATAATAACATTTATTTTAGGCGATATTGATGTTACGTATTTATGCAACTCTTAGGTAGAGAGTATCGAATGCCAAGTATCACAGTTCCTACTGCATACTTGCCTTGCTTTCTAAGCACGCTGATTTTGGAGACTCTGTGCACCGCCCTCGGACAATATGGTTGTCTAATTTCACTGTTTTGTCAATCTAGCAAATATTATTTTTTGAACATGACTATATTTTTTTCTGACCTTATTATTACGAATGCGATCTGTGAGCGCACACTCATATAGCCGACTATGGACGATATTACCACTTATCACACCATAAAACCTAATATTATCGGCTATATGAATCCCTATTTCTTATGGTTACACCGATTACACTGATTCTTTTTTGTTGTATTTGTTATTCTTAGAAGAAAAACAAATAAGATAACTGTACGGAATATTATACAATTGAAAAATACTTAACCATATAAAAATTATTTCTAGTCTAACGTTAGCACTTTGGAAAATATAAAATTTTAGTAACCAATGTTCATAATTAAGATAGGACAACGTGTGTCAGCTAGTACTATATATTTTTCTTAGAAAGTAAATGTTCGCTGCAATAAAGCATCGCCTTGACACTCCCAGACATCCATCCATCTTGAGCAAAGACAGACCGACTCACGGCCGACGACTCATCACATTAATTTGTTCCTCACTACATGTTCGCCTTAAACCCTCATCGGATCTCATTTTTGGGAAAGATATTTCGAGATAAAATCTATCTATCCCAGTCTGAAGTTACACAAAGACAATTTCTGATTTAAAGACTGAAATGGATTTGTAATGACCTAGTATCAAGTCGTACAAATAAAATTGGCACGGGTTCGATTCCTAACAATAAAATCCATTTTAGTTTTTTTCAATATAAAAGTCTACTTACAAACTTACTTTTACTGTTGATATTTTATTTTTTTTATTTATTGTACAATATGAATAAAAACTAATGGATTATAATAAAGTTATTACGAAAATATACCACAGGTGGTCCTGTCACTAAAGCAATTTATGTCAAACTACCAAGAGAAACAGGAAATTATTAAAAGAAAAATTAAACATTTTTAAAAAACTTACACTTAGTAATTTCGATTAAAAAAATTAAGTCATCAATATTTTCTTTCATTAATTTCTCATTTTCATTTGAGACCCCTCTCGAAACTTTCACCCCCACAATTTTTAAACATCTTAACCGATTTTCATAAAATATATCAAATAACATTTGCAAATAACTCACTTTTAATACAAAAAAAACTAAATTGAAATTGCTTCATCCGTTCGAGGGCTACGATGCCACAGACAGATAGACAGACTCGTCAAACTTTTAGCACCCCTCTTTTTGCATCGAGGCTCGAGGGTTTAAAAGAAATGATATCATGATTCAAAACTTAGTGCTTACATAAAAAATAAATAAAAAAATGTTTGTAAAAGAATAAAAATAAATGAAATCTTTCTATTAAATCCTAATGTTATAAATTCGAAAATATGCGGGTATGTTTGTTACCGTAAATAGAAACCGTAATCGTAAATAGAAACTTTTTTAATTCGTTTATATGTTTTTTAAGTATGCTTGTTACGCATGATGTTGAAAAAACCCAAAAACATTCACCTAGATTACATGGTAGTGAATTTGGAAGTCTGTTTTCGGCAGTTTTTTTATTGCCTTTAGTTATTTTATTGCACTTAATGATACTACTGTATAATCAAGTGACTATCTGTCATGTACATGTTTTCTAGACAACGGAGACTTCACATTACAATTTATGATACTGATAATATATGTATTACTTGACAGTATTGACTATTGAATTTACTGTTGAATTCATTATCATCGTCCTAGCGCTAAGCTATCAGAAACTGCTACCTGATCTTTTTTGATTATCGTAATAAATATTCGTCAGCATAATATGGTTTTGCCGGATCGAATACCATTTAATCTTCGGACCTCTCAGTTTGCGACTTCACGAAGTTTGTCTCGTTGTTCATCACTTGGCACTAGCACGAGCGTACAAATTAGGTTGATTTGAGCGTAAAGGTACTGACACACGTGCTCATTACTAGCATGAAAGCATGCTTTTAATGAGCAAGTACTCATTAGTAGCATTTGTGACACAACATTGCAAGTAATAAGTATGTTACGCTAGTCAGTAATTAGTATGAGCTCGTTTTAAGCATGCTAATAAGCATGCCTTTTTTTGAGCACGTGTGTCAGTACCTTAAAAAAACTACAGAAACTAATAATTATATACAAAAAAAGAGAAAAAAATATTGCTGCTAGAGTTCTGTGCAGCAACTCGCCAGGGGAGCATCCACCACCTTCCCTATACCTGCCATAATGACATTGTCGTATTCCGCTCCGGAGGGTAGGGTAGCCGGTAGACTTGCACATAAGGTATAACAGACTGACCACAGTGCAGTGGCGCACATACAACATCTACGATGTCTATAGGCCGCGTTTGTGTCCTACCACAAGAAACCATGTGCCTGTTCGCTGTCTTATCCCATAAAAAAGGGCAATCATAGGTCTTTTTGAATACACATAATAATCACAAACACTCTTAGTTATATTATGGATTTTTAAATAGTTTTTGGTTTCCGGGCTATAACACCGATTTAACATTTAAAATGATATAACGGATATTTTCTCAAAAATCCGATTATACCATTTACCTCAATTTGTTAAACCCTACCGATCTGTATACTTGATTTTTTTCTTTGTATAAAATAAAGTTCCAAGGAATTACAGATAATTGAAACCAATTACCCAAAATCATGTGTTTTGCTTATACTGTAAACTTGTCAAATTTCTCTTACGACAATTAAAATTTCCGCCTGTGATAATTTCCTTTGCATAAACAATTATTTTCCCGGCGATTGTGTGCCTTTTTGCTATAATTCCTTGTGTATTCGTATCGGTTGAACTCTGGGCTCGACTTAAATGGTAATGTTATTTTTTCTCAAGAATGCAGTAAGACCCTAAGCTTTGTAAAACGGTCTCAATTGTAGAATGGTAAATTTATTTATTTTTACAAAACCATCTTGATAAATAATAATACATTTTTTTTGGTATACGTCGTTTTTTATGGTATACGACAGCGAACAGACACACGGGTCTCCTGATGGTAAGAGGATTCGTGGCCTACAGATCTTGATAAAACGCATCCTTGATACTCCTAGTGTTGCGGATGTTCATAGGCGGCGGCGATCAGTTACCATCAGGTGACCCACTCACCCGTTTGCCTCCTCTTTTATAAAAAAAGTCCAGCTATAAAGATTGCACGTGGTTTTTGATATCTGCTTTGTTAATCATTCATCTTTCATTCTTTCTACATGACCGAACCATCAGAGCATTTTTCAATTTTACATCGACACTTTCTTTCAATCCCACTCGTTCTCTGATCACACTATTACAAATGCGGTCTGTGAGCGTTACTCCACAAATTTTGCGGAGCGCACGCATTTCGACCGCATTTATCCTACTTTCATGCT
>DVZL01002300.1:0-15689 GCA_018236625.1 Lasaia peninsularis
GTCTATAGGCGACGTGTATTTCTTACCATCAGGAAATCCGTCTGCTTGTTTGCCTTCCATTATCATAAAAAAAAAAAAAGTTCATATAGATTAACTGGGTCACTATGAACAAGACCAATGGTGAGAGAGTGCTGTTCAGGAACTCGCTCGGGTAGGGATCTACTCTCTCTCTCTACCTATTCCTGCCGCCATAATTACATATCGTGTTCCAGTTTGAAGGGTAGATTAGACTTGTACATCAGGCCTGGATGCTAGGCAGGTGGTCACCTATAGTGTCTATAGGCCATAAAAAAAGAGGAAGCCCGGATTCGTGTATTCGAAATCATCCTTATCTAAACGGGTAAAAAATTGCTTTTGCCCAAATCCCCTAGATGAGGTAGCTGACGGTGATATAATTTGATATAAAAACAAAAGAAGGACAAGATTCAATAAGTACCAAATATTAACTATAACGTTTGCAAAGTCGTTAACGAGTTTATAGACAATTATAATATTTTTTTGACACGTCTAACTCGTAAACATATTTCACAAAGATTAATTGATTAATGTTTTTATATTTTTTTAGTTACCATATTATCTGGTTTAATTTTTTGTTCATGTTTTTTTCGTTTTGTAATAATTTATTAGACTAGTTAAGTAAGTTACTTTATAATATGTTTAAACATTTATATTGTTTACCCGTAATTATGTTCAAAATACTTATTATGATTGTACTCAAGCGTTGGTAAGCCTTCTAAATAAAAAAAATTACTATTTCGCCATTTTTGTTGGTCGTACATGTTGGATTTAGAATGACGTCACGTACATTATCGTGCATTGTTATCCAAAATAAACGTGTGTACAAAATTGCAGATCATTCGGTTAATCTCATATCATATCATATCTACCTCAAAATTAAGTTCTAAGATTCCAACCGAATATACATACTTACATACATATATTGCAAGTTCAATACAAGTTTTTAACTATATCGTATATTCTCATCCAGTCTAAACGTGCGTACAAAATTTCAGCTCAATCGGATGAAGATATCTACTTCGAAATTGAATTCTAAAATTCCACCCCAAACATACATACTTACATACATTGCAAGTTATATAAAAGCTTTTAATTATAAAACAAACCCTTAATAAAAGCACATTCCACATTATAAATTCCATGCACCATTTAAGTCGGGCTGGATCCAAACTGGTTTTACACAAGGACTTTACAAGAGGTAGACATTTTCAACGATTAAATTCTTTCATAGCGTTGCATTTTAAAACAGGAGTAAAACTGTACCCTGGATTATGAACGTAAAACACATGGCGGAAATAAATTTAATGGGATCAATAGCTTATAAAACCTGCTGTTTTTAAATCGACTCGGATGAGGGGATTAAAAATGAATAATGTTTGCACGATGGCGTTTATTAATGCATTTTAGGGTTCTGTAGGCGAATAGCAATGGAACTGTTGTAGATTGGACATGTTTATATGGTGTTAATTGGTTTCGTGTTGGTCAGGGTCCTCTGTGTAGAATAGACCAACTGCCTTTCTACTAGGTAGCTCGTAAGAGGCGAGCATAGGTTAACTGGGTCACTAGCAACGTGACCACTGGTATTAGAGTGCTGTGCAATAACTCGCCCGGGTAGGGATCCATCGCCTTACCTATTTTTGCCGCCATAATGACATAGTCTTGTTTTGATTCGGAGTGTAAGGTAGCCGGTAAACTTGCACATAAAGTCTAACAGCTCCAGCTCCATCAGCTCTAACTTCAATTAAATATTTAAAATAAGATATCACATAAATTACAACAAAAAAGGTTTGAATAAGATTTGGTAGATAGAATTTTAAAAACTAGTATGTTATCAAAAAAGAAACTTTGACATTTATACAAATACTAGTTGCCCTGGCGAACTTCGTACCACCCGCACTTCAAAAATAGATGTCAGCCAATTTTCAGACCTACTGAATACGCACATAAAATTTGGTATAAATCGGTCAAGCCGTTTCGGAGGAGTACGGTAACTAACAATGTGACATGGAAATTTTATATATTTACAAATACTACAAAAAATAATTAATTTTGCTAAAACACCATATATGTTGTAAGAGCGTCGCTATCTTGTGGCCGCGGTGTTAGGCCTGATGTGCAAGTTTATCGGCTACCCTTCCCTCCGAACTGGAACCCGCAAATGTCGTTTTGGCGGCAGGAATAGGTCGGGTGGTTAATTCGTACTCGGACGAGTAGCTGCACTGCACTCTAACATCAGTGGTCGAGTTGAGAATAAATTTGTTAACCTATGCTCATCTCTTATCAGCTGCCTGGCAGGAAGGCAGATGGACTTTTCTATACCGATGACCGAGGCCAACACGGGGAAAAACGAACTTAATATATTCCCCCAATATATGCGTGTTCCTACGAAACCCATTACAAGTGTGCGCGACTCGTACTTGGACACATTTTATAATTAAGGTACATTTAATATTACACCATGTTTGATGTTTTTTAATGAATTAAATATATGTACTCAAAATGTTTTTACTTTCATATAACATAATTTTTAAACCTAAGTATTTTAATATACATATACTAGTGTAATTGCCATTTGTAATGAATCGTTAAATTTGTTATTTGAAAAAAATTCGTTAACACTTTGGAATTTTTTAGTATATGTAGAAGACATAATTTTGAAATTATAATATTACAATAGATGTAACCTATAGCTACGCTCGCGCATTCAACTTTTTTTTCTTCAGCACAATGCACACACGAACAACCACTCAAGAGCTTTTATAATTACTAACACTAAACGATATGTAGAATTAATTAAATTTATTTGTTTTTAGTTGTACAAGCTCCGATGACGCTGTAAAAAGTGAAACCGGTTGGCTAAAGTGTAATATGAAAATATTGTGGAATAATACAAGTACCTATGTATTTTGAAGGAAAAAGTGTATATAAAATTTTCATCGCTTATGTTAACACTTTCAGGTATATTATAAGAGCTGTAAGGCGAAGATTTACAGTGCTTACACACAGTTCGTCAAACACGACTATATCCATTTCAATATTTCCAAGAGCCACATAAGTGGTGTTTAATGGTATGCCACCATACTTCAGTAGCCTCTGTTTTGACCTGTATGGTTCATTTCCAACCATATTACAGAAGCTACTGTTTAAAATTGACTTGCATGGTTCATTTTCACCCGTATTACAGTAGCTACTGTTTAAATTTAAACTGCACGGTTCAATTGCATCTATACCATAGTAGCTACTGCGACAATTTGATCTGCATGGTTCATTTGCAACCATACTATATTAGCTACTGTTTAAATTTGACCTGCATGGTTTATTTGCAACCATACTATATTAGCTACTGTTTAAATTTGACCTGCATGGTTCATTTTCACCCATATTACAGTAGCTACTGTTTAAATTTAAACTGCACGGTTCAATTGCATCTATACCATAGTAGCTACTGCGAAAATTTGATCTGCATGGTTCATTTGCAACCATACTACAGTAGCTACTGTTTAAATTTAACCTGCATGGTTCATTTTCATCGATACTACAGAAACTAGTATTTAAATTTGACCTGCATGGTTCATTTTCATCGATACTACAGAAACTAGTGTTTAAATTTGACCTGCATGATTCATTTGTTTCCATACTACAGAATCTACAATTTAAATTTGACTTGCAGGTTTTTTTTTTAAATATTGGAAGACAAATAAGCAAACGGATTTCCTAATGGTGGAAAATACACATCGCCTATAGTGGAAATGGTGCATTACCAACCTGAGGCTGGGATGGTAAGCCTCTTGCGTGAGTAAGTTTACCGGCTACCCAACCCTCCAAACTAAAACAAGTCAATAGCGAGCACTGACGCTATTGACATATTGATAGGAATAGATAAGGCGGTGGTATCAATCCAGACAAGTCGTTGCAAGACTACCAACTAGTCAATGTCACGGTGTTGGTGACAACAGACACTGTGCTCGCTTCTTACGAGCTGCCTGGTCTGAAGGCAGTTGGCCTATTCTACAACGGAGCCCGGGCCAACACGGGGCTCATTTGCAACCATTGTTTAAATTTGACCTAGTGTCAACAAAGGAAGCATTTTAAGAATTTATTTTACTTACATTAATACTCCTTCCAGGTTCGTTCTCTACAAGCTGCAAGGCGATGTCTTTGCAGTCTTTCCGTACAGTCGGCGGCACACGACTATCGTCTTCCCAGTATCTTGAAGGAGCGTGAGCATATAGTGCTGCTGGGGTCGCGTGGGTGATTCGAGCTGTTGTTACTATACCACTAGATTTCCCTACAAATAAAATTAATTTCAACACGCTTATATCTATAAGGGGTAGAGGTAAGAGAAGTGCACACTCTTGCACCCACGATTGGTCAACGATTTTAAGTCCCATGTGACAAGTGGCAAATCCGTCGCTATATCGGGCACAAATACATTAAATGTTATATTTTACCTATATAAAACAAATAAAATTGGAGTATCTGTATACAATATTAAAATAACCGCTTTTGTAAATGTATTTTTACGAGGTACATATACCAAAATAGTATTTTTTAGAATTTTTGTCTGTCTGCCTGCTTGTACCCGCTAATCTCTGAAACGGCTGAAACGATTTTGACGGGACTTTCACCGAGAGATAGCTAATTTAATAAGGCTAAGGGATAATATCGATTTAATCGATACTATCGAAAGTTTTATCAATTACGTGGACTTTTTTAGATTGTAACTATATATAGTTTGGCAACACTATCTAGTTGACTGGACTTACGAGTCGTGGATACAGCACACCTCTGGCTACCCCTTCGGAGATAGTAGGCGTTATTTTAGTTTAGCAAAAAAAATAGTTTTTATAGCAGTTCAAAAACAGACTTCGATGTAATTAAATATTGTCTTAACAATGTTTCAAAAGCCCTTTTTCGAACAGTTTAAATTCGTTCAAGTCTATTATAAAACATGCGCCCGGCATAAATAAATTATCGTTGGTTTCCTCGAGGTCCCGACCTCTGAAATAGGCAATTTCCGGACTAAGCCAAGAAGTGGTCGAAGTTATTTCAAGTGTGCTTTGTAGCGCCAGATCTTTCATGACATTATATTTTGGGATAAAATACTTCTATTGCCACCGCTTTAGATTCTTCGATTCTTTTGATGTAATATACATTATTTTTATAAACTGAAAATGTTGCTTTATTATAAACTTAGGGCTATATTGAGCAATATTTCGTTACAAATATACGTTATAATATTAGATTTATGATAATGAAACTTTCTCCCTTAATTTTTAAGATTTATCCTACCATATATTCTAAAGTGAAAATATCTCTGAGATGAAGATTATTTTATATTATAAATTAAATAAAAAATAAGCATGGCAAGTTATTATATTGTGTTTAGTTTTTTTTAATAGCAATCAGAAAACTAAAAAAGCTCTAACAATGCAAGAATGTTGAATTAATTGAGAACATTTCATATAAACATTTTAAATACTATTCTGGAAAAACAAGTTTATAGTGAGTTATTTCTGATTCGGATGACTACATCGATTTTTTGGTCTCACTACTTTATTGGTATTGTAGAAAATGTTGTTTAATTTTTATCAAAACTCCTGCTAGACTATCCCACTTAGAATATTGGGAGCTTGCAGTTGATAGTCATTATTTTATAAATGCTCGACCTATTTACTGAATAGATTAGAAAACCAATTTGAATACTTGATTAGGGTAAATGTGACTTCAAAGTGCTAACTTAAAATTTACTTTTTGCAACAAATTTATTGTAATATAAAATTTAACGTGTTAAAATTATAATTTACTTTAAAATATTCACCTCGAAATTTATTAAAGAACATCAAAAACGTTTATTTTACTTATTAAAACACCTTTAATATATATTAAATAGAGTTTCTTTAACCAATTATCTTTTGTTTTTAGATTTTCAAAATCCATGATGAGCTTTTAATTAGAAGGAAGCGACACTTAAATACTAGTTTAAGACTTTTTGACTTAAAAATGAATCTATTGGCACTCATATTTTATTTAACATCTTAACTAGGACATAATGACATTAAAAATGCGAAAGTCGAAAAAATTTATGGATATATTTTGGGAGTTCGCGGCGGTGGTACGTCGTCATATCATATCATAATATGATGTCAAATAATTCTAACATAATAAAATAATCAATAATTAATTTTTATCATACTTTATAAATTATGTCAAAAAGTAGAAAAAAAAATGATGGAGGAGGTTGGAGGATGTAGCTTTTTATTATTTTTATTTACGTTTTTGCCTGATAATGAGACATAGTCAAACACTCAGCAATTTGCAACAAATTTTAGGGGTTGTCAAATAAAAAAATCAAATATCTCTTAAATGTCGAAAATATAATAAAAAAAATTGATATTACACAAAATCGTTTGAAATTTCATTGGGTGTAGTTACAAAATAAAGTTATTTAAAAATTTATATCATTTTTAAAGTATGGATATTAAAATTCCACAAGTTTGAGTGTGATGTTTGTATTAGAACCTCATCACCCGTTGTAGTAGGATGACATTCATCTGCAGCTTGCTGCGCAACATTTATAATCCGAGTTAGCGGCGCAGGAGCATATTTTACATAACATTTATTGTAAGACAAATTAACGTAATAATTGCGAAAGATGTGAATAGATAGATGTTTGATGTTCAATTCCCTAGATTGGAGAATATTTAAATGAAGTTCGGCACAAAAAATTAATTATAAAGCTCTGGACGGATCAAAATTTGTATGGTAACGTTATACGTTTTGAAGCCATTGAGTTGGAAAATCTTGTGTTTCAGTCAGACCATTTTCTGTGTTCACAAAAGCGGTCAGTGTAACATTGTTAAGAACATCTATTGTTGTTAATATGTGGTACATGATATCATATATTTACACATTTGTAAGGAAATGTATGTTACTATTACGTGAAGTAAAAATTTTAATATTTTTACTCTATCGTATCTGTAGTGTAACTGTACGGCAGTCGTCTGTTAAGACCGTTCACCGCATTAGATCCCGGGTTCAATTTCTAGGTCGAGCAACTTTTCTAAAATATTTTTCAGATCATTCGAAGTAAGCATTAAACTATCCAGGATTTTAATGTGTCCAAAGTAGCTATAGGCTTACCACCTTTCACAGGACTTAGTACCTATATCAGGGCCCGACTACCTCGGCGAATCGTGAATATTCTAATACCTCTCTCCTCTGCTTATCCCTTCCGGGATAGTGGGCGTGAAGGTACTTTTTTGTACTAAAAAATCTACATAATATTCATTCAGATACTAGACATTTTAACTAAGTTGCATTGCTCATGGTGACGAATGGTCTAGATTACACAAGTTTCAAAATAATTAAAAATTATTTAATTAGTTTTTAATACTTTGAACTCTAATTACTATATACTTATTCTATACTAATAAAAAATATACGAATAGTACCTGCTTCATGAACCCAATCGATCAAAGACGTAACTTTTGAGTTTATTGTGGACGCACAGTTGTTAAATCTCCCTCCTGCATCTAGACCTAATGTTTCATAACGGGCCTTTACTCCACATAGCAGAGCTGTCGCGCAAGCAGAGGACTCTCCTGTTTGGGCATCCACGTTGTACGTCTACATAACAATAAAACATTTCATTAATCTATATAAGGTTTTTTTAAGGGACAACCATAGGCACCATAGATATAGTGGGTACGTCTCTATCTTGTAGGCGGGCTGTTAAACCTTATGTGAAAATCTACCAGCTACTCTACCCTCCAAACCGCGACACCGGACGAGGAATAGTTAAGGTGGTGGATCTCTACTCAGCTGAGTTGATGAACAGCAGCATTCCCTTGTTTAATAATGGAACTTTCGAGAAAATTAAAACTTTGTCAGTCTTTTAAAACAGCCAAGTAGTCTTATTTAACAAGATCCTGATGGATGCTCTAAACTTCCTGTCCGGCAATAAAAGTTTAAGCCCTGTTATGTACCAATGAGTTTTTCTAACTTAAATACATTTTAGTCCTCTTATATTAAAGGAAAACATTTTAAGGAAAACCAAATTCGTACATTCGAATTCGATCCAATTTAGAGTTGAGTCCGGTTTCCCTTCTAGGTTGCAGAAGTCAGACGGCAGTCGTTCTGTGTAAAATCTGGCATCCTTGTGATATAGAAAGAGAATAAATCAAGGAAAAAGACGATTTATTACCATCAGGTAATCCATCTGATTGTTAGTCTAAAAATCTCATAGAAAATCTTTAGATCAATCACCAAAGTTCGCTTTAACTACAAGTTTAGTTCTTTATATTATATAAACATGAAAGTTTTTCTAAACCGTATAAAATTTTCAAGATTAAAACTTTCGCTTATATGAGAAAGAAGCCATAAAATTCTACTCGTGTTTTATGAGTTTCGTTATTCTTAGATTAAAACGATTTCCAGTGTTCAGCTAAATTGTAGTAATTTTATTAAATTCAAAATGAACATTCTCTTTCGATTTGCTTAAAAATAATCATCATACTAGAGTAAAATTTTGTTATTATTATAAAATCTATATAAATAGTGTATATGGGTAAGTATATCTGTTTGTACTTCTTTTATGTTTTAACAAATATTAAAACTGGTATAGGCTCGTAAATTACTGATCATTGACTCACTTGGTCAATGTTTAGATAATTTAAAGAAAAGTATTAGCTAAAGTTATTTCTGGGGATAGTTAGACTTGATTTTTAATATTAGATATTTTTGGATCTAGCATTTTTAATGGTATAAGACAGCAAACATATTACTTGTAGGCCTAATGTGAAAGTCTACTTTATCCGCCGGATCGGTAGATGACCACTTCTTTGTAATGGCAGGATTGGGTTAGATCAGCTATACTCAAAGTATATTCTAAATCGTTCATCGTTGGCGCTTGGTGAAATTTCCACATATTGATATTTTAAATTAGAAAACACATGTACTTTTTCACATATAACTTATAATTGAAAACTACTTCTTCAAATAGCCAACCGGTTTCGCCTTTCGCCTTTAGCCCTGATGATGCTGTAAAAGGCGAAACCGGTTGGCTATTTTAAGAAGTAGTTTTCAATTAAAAGTTATATGTGAAAAAGTCCATGTGTTTTCTAATTTAAAATATGAATACTCAAAATATGTTCCGCAGAACCCTAGGATTACACAAAGCCTCAATGGGAGCTAAACGAGAAAACAGAACAAAATGTAAGTAACCCTAAAATATAATATACAGATCAGCAATTGGTGTTTTCGTTCGAGTTTAGCAATCGCTTATTCGCTAGATGCAAACTCGCTCCCACTATTCACGTTTAATACGTTTCGTCTATTGGTCTAAATTAGTCAAAACTCAAGTCTAATATGTTACCTTACTATTTTATAAGTCCTATTTATATTTAATACAATATTATTTTTAAATGATTTGCATAACGTTAACCGTGCATAATATTTACTTTATTTAAGCTTCCGTGAAGTACTTTTTTTGAAAAAGAGCTCACCTAAATAGTTTGAGAACCACTGAGTAAGACAGTTGATACCAGGATATGCAGCTCCACAGCACTCCACCACCAGTGTTCTTGGTAGTAATTTACTTCAAACAGAAGGAGGTTCTCTGCTTATAAGTCTTTTTGTTCTTTTTTATTAATAAACTACTTTTTGGTGGATAGCTCATGTATCCGATGTTCCATAAATTCGATCGAAATCCAAAAAGTTGTTTTTGATTTATTAATAAATATTTTTTGTATATTTAGATGTATTTAGATGACATGGTAATTCAATTGAAGTCAGTTTTTGCAGTTTTACAGCGTTTATATTATTAGCCACCGAGTATTTCAATACGAGAGTGTTTTAGGAATGTTTAAGATAATAAATTATTCAGTACCTTGGCAAGGGCGACGGCTGGGAATGTATCCCAAACCAAATCTGTGTCCTCTCCAGACTGCCCCCGCCGCTGCCCCCTCAGGATCCTGGCAGCTGTTGATGTAGCCAAGCTCATACCGTCTCCAACCACAAGTATTATGTTCCTGATGAAAATAGCACATGTTAAATCTGGAAACAGCAAGGTATACTTCTTAAGAATCTCTTCTTTACGAGCACTACGTTCGCCTTAAGAATGCCTTAAATATAAATAAATAAATGTTACTGGACAAATCGACCTCACCTCAAAGTAAGCAAATCAAATGCTTGTGTTATGGGTGTTAGACAACAATACTAATACTTAGAAATACTTAATTAGATACAGGAATAAATTTAATAAGCACCCAGATCTGGAAATACTAACATTTATGTTCATCACAAAAATGTCTGTCCCCGTTGGGAGTTGAACCCGACCCCGCGTTTAGTCGATGCGGTAAGGCGTGTACGCTAGCCGATCGACCTACGAGGCGGTATAATATATTTATGACACTCGCAATATAGTAGAGAAACACTGATAATTTTTAAATTTTCTAATATAAACGTTTACGACATGTAAATAAGCGCATTTCTTGCACTTACATTGCAAATGATGCCTAAACTCTACGAGATAAGGCGAAATAATGTAGTATCTTATTATTAATCTTAAAACAGTCTACAAAAAAGTCTACGATGTCTCTCTCTCTCTCTCTTTCTTAGGGATAGTCCAAAATAACCACTTTTTATTCTTAACATTTAAGTGGAAATAATGGCTTATTTACGAAGCAATTTTAAGCAATACAGCATTAATCCTTATCCAATTAAATATCTTAATCACATTGTACTTTTAATATAGAGCATTATGACTCCCTACAGCATAAGATTTGAATGAATATATTCGAAGATATTACAAATAGACACTTCAATTTTATTTATTTGTGTAGATACATGCATAACAATAAAATGACATAAGCCACTAATGTATTTTCTTATTTCAACGAGTTTGCGCAAAAAATAGAAATATTTTACGCGGTCGAGGTCGTGGAAAACATCTGGGAATTAAAAATTTCCGTATTATTTCCAAACGAGATAATTTTGTAATGAAAATTATAGAAATAAATATAAAGGGGACGCAGAATAGCGACCCAAAATAATGAATGCTGCCTTATAATATGTCATAAAGAGACGGTACTGATGCGACTCATTCGGATAAACAGCAACACTGCCTAATTAAGCAATTACTGGGTTAAATATAAGGGATGTGATAATATTATAACCAAGCTAAACAAAAATAAATGTAGCAACTGACTGAATATATTAATAACTATCTGTACCAGCGAACTCCGTACCACCCGCACTTAGGGGTATGAAAAAAAATTTAAGAGAACGGAACAGGACAAATTTTAAAATTTATTCTACAAATTTTAAATTATCCTGTATCTGTCTCCTAATTCTAAGCTATCTCTACACCAATTTTAAGCCAAATCGGTTTAGCCGTTCTTGAGTTATAAATAGTATAACTAACACGACTTTCTTTTATCTACGTAGATTTGTACAAATCATGGTTTTGAAAATAAATTTCGGCATTATCGATTTGACCCGAGACGACGTCCTTAAATAGTCAAAAAAAAATTATCACTGTTTGTAAATCGTACCCTCAGTGATATAAGAGCACAATCCAATAAATTAAAGGCAAAAACGCTTTTATTATTTTTCGAGTTACTCTCAACGAGACTTCATTTGATATCCATATTGTGAAAGTGCTTTAAAAACAACTATTCCACCATCTTGGTTGATCCGCCATATAGGATTTAGAATTATGTCATGTACTTTATCGTGCATTTTCATCCAAACTAAACGTGTATACAAAATTTCAGCTTTATCGGGCACTCGAACATACATACTTAAATGCATAGGTACAATGTAAGTTAAATAAAAGCTTTTAATAATAATAGTTAATAATAAAAAAGGATGTTTTTAGTAAATGACGTTTAATATTTTTATTTTTATGTTATTCATTTAATTAATTGTCAAATAATATGTAATTGTGATAGCAAAAGGCGTGTCGTTGTGATCTAATCTTATATCTTGTATTATAAATATTATAATATCTTCTATCTATACATATTTAGTGCTAGCTCTTCCCGCGACTTCGTCCACGTTTTTATTTAATTATTTTATTTAAAACATAAAATTCACTTCAATTTTATTTATTTCTATGTATAGTTAATATTTTCACTTCAATAAGCACTGAACCGATTTTCATTGGAAGCTTTAAAAATTTTAAAAATATATGACACAAGCGGACTGGCACAAAGTTATCACGTTGTACGTCCAAGATAAACTCCGAAACTACTAAAAAAATTTGTTAAATTAATATCTAACTGTAATTTAAAATTATAAGATAGTTTTTATTCCATCTGGACGAATTTCCGTGGGTGAAGTATCTACTTTTAATGTGCCGACTAGGTAGGTAAAGCTAGTATTAAAGCAAATATAATCTTATTTATTACTACATTTTGTAAACTCATATTTTATCACAATTTTGTAAACGTCTATCAAAATTTATACAATACTAAAATCAACTCTTTATGTTATAACCTACATAAAAAACCTTAAGATAAATCTTTCTACTTTTTATTTTATTACTAACTCCCCGCAACTTTGTAGCGGGTCAGAATCACGTACAAAGGATTCGGTACTATTATTTATACAAACGGCAAAAAAAAAATCGCGCACCCTTTATATAATTATTTTATTATGTTTTAAATATTTGTTGTTATAGCAGCTATCGAAATACAACATCTGTAAAAATCTCAACTTTCTAACTATCAAGGTTTATGAGATATTTAGCCTGGTGACAGGCAGGCAAACAGACTGACAGACTGACTGACGGACAACGGAGTCTTAGTAATAGGGTTCTGTTTTTAACTCTTAAGTACACTAAAAAACTGAACGATATTTGTAGAATGCTTTAAGTTTAGTAAATAATGTTGTCAAAACTTAACCGGAACAAAAAAGTATTGGTAATCATTAAAAGAATGATAAAAATAATGTTTATTGTCAAAGTCAAATATCAAAAAAAAAATTAAAATAAGAGCTAAATGTTTTTTTTGAATTTAAATTGATTCTGAATTAATGGACGCACGTGAAATATTTCACAGGTATAAATAATTTCAATAGTGACTATTAACATTGTTGGATGTGCAAAACAGCTTTAACCATTAAGGGAGAGCGATTCAAAGTGTCAATTGCATGTAACTTTTTACTTATTTTAAAAAGGAGCATGAAAGCTTATGATAATATTTTTTAAAATGTTTATATTCAGGCTAACATAAAAAGTAGCAGATATTTAATGTGAAAGTATGAGAAAAGTGATTTCTGACCTTTTTAACAGACTAAAACTAATTGTGATGTGTCGGAAGTGCTAGAACCCAAATTTTTGCTTGTACAACATTTATGATTGATTGTCAGAACTACCATTTACTAAATTGTTATGCTTATAAGGTTCGTATACCAAGACAATATTTTTTAGAATTATTGTCTATCTGTTTGTTACCGCTAATCTCTGAAACGGCTGGACTGATTATGAGGGGACTTTAACTGGCAGAAAGCTGATTTAATAAGGAGTAACTTAGGCTTATTTTGTTTAGATAAATGCAAACGCAGACGAAGTTGTCGGCACAACTAGTAAATTGTAAGATGAGAGAAATAATCCCAAACTGAAAACAACAAATGTACTTTGCAATTACTGAAAGAAATATGCGAAATTAAGATTATTATGGGTCACAAATATAGGTAGTAAATTCCGATATGAATATAAAACATATTAGTTCATAAACATACAGACCCAAGGACAGAATATTTGTTTTTATTATCGACACTGTGGAAATCGAAACCCCCGGTTTTATGGGCTGTGTTACAACTTATTCAACCAGCGAGGGATTTGAACAAGGAAAAGGATCTTGATCATAAAAACACACTAAAAAGCCAATGTTGCTCGGTATAAATAAAATAAATATTACATAATGCATAAATGTAAAAACTTCCGTGATACGCGGTCCCGATGGCGTATGCATATAACGATTTTATTGTCCGAAAAGCTGTACCAGCGACTTCGTTCGCGTTTTTTTTTTTCAATACAATTGATGGCAAAGAAGCAGATGGATTTCCTGATGGTAAGAAATACACATAAACACCCAAAGTGGAAATGGTACTTTGCCACCCTGACACGACAATGGCGAGCACTGACGCTGTTGTGGCAGGAAAAGGTAAGGTGGTGGTACCAATCCGGGCGAGTCGTTGCAAGACTATACCACCTATTCAATGTCACGGTGTTGGTGACAGTAGACTCCGTGCTCGCTTCTTACGAGCTACTTGGGTGGAAGGCAGTTGGTCTATACTACAACAGAACCCTGACCAACACGGGGGAACTTAATTATTTTATTTAAGAAATTTCTAAAATAATATTCTAGAAAAAAATAGCCTAAGCCATTCCTTATTAGATCAGCTGTCTGCCAGTGAAAATCCCGTCGAAATTGGGTGAATCGGTCATTTACAAATAGACAGGCAGATAGACGAACAGGCAGACATGTAGACAGACAGACAAAAATTCTAAAAAAATATTGGTTTATGTACCTACCTTTTAAACATGTATAATATGCATTTAGCCAAAGCGCTTATTTTAATACTTCATACAAACACTCTAATTTTATTTATTTCTTTAGATAGATTTATTGGAATAATCTAAAAATTTATACATACACGCTTATATACAAGACTTTAACTGGTCACTAAACTTGACTTTCTAATCTTAACTTCCCGACAAAAATGTTACTATACATTTGTAAAATATGTAGATGATAAAAATGCTTGGGATTAATTGATCCTCTTTCAATATACGAGTATTTTATTGTTGTACTAGCCGTGCCTGCAACTTCATCCGCGTTTTTATTTAATTAGTTTTTTTAGAAATTTAAAAATAAAAGTAGCCTAAGCCTTATGTAACGTCAGCTGTCTGCCACAAAAAGTCCCGTCAAAATCGGTCCAGCTGTTTCAGAGATTAGCGGATACAAACAGACAGAAAATCTAAAAAATACTATTTTGACACAATATTATGTGCCTTGTAAACATACATAATATGCACTTAGTAAAAAGCTCAAACAGACTCCAATTTTATGTATTCGTATAGATGATATCGCGGTTTGCCATATTATCTAGATTATTTGACAAGGGCGCCAGTTTTTCCACAGAGCGACTGCCCGTCTGATCTCTGCAATGCAATCCAGAAGGGAAATAAGTTAGGTCGAATAAAAATACACGAATCAGGATTCACGATGTTACCTTCATCGTAAAAAACTCAGAAAATGTTCTTTAGTTAGAAAAACTCATCGGTACGTGGCGGGCTTTGGACCTGGATTAATGAAATGGAAGTCTGAAGCCTGCACCACTAGGCCACTGAGGCCTTAAATTAAAAAAAAAAGGAAAATGAATTGATTATTGAACAGTTTTTATTTTTAAATCATACTTTACTATAGGACTTATAGAATCTATATAAATACCTTTCTAAAATTGGAGTGTCTATTTGTAATATTAAAATAACTGCTTTTTAATAAATGCACATGTATACATATAATATTAACAATACGCCTCTTTGGTGTAACGGTACAGGTGTTGCCTGTTAAGACCGTTAGCCACATGGGGTCCCGGGTTCAATTCCCGGGTCGGGCAACTTTTCTTAAATGTTTTTCAGATTTTTCTGAATAAGCATT